>VMDO01031455.1:0-20076 GCA_007922755.1 Pedetes capensis
ACATACAATTATATATATATGTGTGTGTGTGTGTGTATACATATATACATATATATATATATATATATATATATATATATATATTCGTTTAAGATAGATCCAGCTTCTCCATATGAATGAAAATATGTGGTATGTCTCTTTCTGAGTTGGCGTTATTTTACTTAAAATGATTGTGTCCGGTTCCATGCATTTTACTACAAATGATATAATTTCCTTCCTCTTTAAAGCTTAACAATATTCATATATATGTATATATATGAATATATATATCACATGAATATATATATCACATGAATATATATATATATATATATATATATATATATATATATATATATATATATCACATTTTCTTTATTCATTCATCTGATGGGCACCTAAGATGGCTCCAGAACTTGGCTATTGTGAACAGTGCTGCAATGAACATGGAAGTGCAGATGTCTCTGTGATATGATGACTTAAGTTTCCTTTAGGTATATAACCAGGGGTGCTATAGCTGGATCATGTGATAGTTCTATTTTTAGTCTTCTGAGGAAACTCCATACTGATTTCCACAATGGCTGTAATTGTTTACAATTCCATCAGCAGTGTAAAAGGGTTCCCTTTTCTTCACATCCTTGCCAGCACTGTTGTTTGTTTTGTTGGTGCTGGTCATTCTGACTGGGGTGAGAAGGAATCTCAGTATAGTTTTCATTTGCATTTCCCTGACAGCTAAGGATGTTGAACATTTGTTCACATATTTATAGTATTTTGACCATCTTTGTTCATTTCAGAGAGGTTTATGAAATCATTCTGAAGTTTCTGTTCCTTCTTTGAGAATTCACCTGTGCATTTACAATCTGCATCTCTGTTTCATTTCTCTTATTCGAATGATGTTAATAATAACCTATTTTATTAATAAATAAATACAAACCCATTTGTACATTTAATAATAGCACTCATCCTGTTTTACACTGGAAAATCCAATGAATAGATACTGTATTCTGCAAGTTTCATGATTACATTATCATTTTAACATGGATGGATGGAGTAGTAAGTGTTGATTACATATTCTTGACTCTAGATTTGTTCAGAGAATCCAGTTATATTTCTAATAGTCTTTTGTTTCACTCAGTAATAAGGATATTTTATGTTGAATACTAAAAATATCACTTATGATGATGGACATGGGGGATAGAGTGAATATCCCCTTAGATGCTAAATCATTTCTAACAGAGTTAAGAAAATGTTGTTTCCAATTATAAAAATAACTCATTCTTTAAAAATTCAAATAAGTAAATACACGGATAAAATAGAAAATAAAACTCTTATACTATTGATAGAAGTAAAGAGTGGTGTAAGATCAGGAATGTCTGCTGCATATGTTGATGGTAATATAAATGATTTACAGTTTGACTGAGCTGTCTTGAGGGCCATCTGAAAAAGACTACCAGATTTTCCCTGCTGAAGATTCTGGAAAAATAAATTCAGTGTCTCCTATAATCACAGCACAGAACACTTCTGTGCTTACAGATATACGGGTTAGGGGGTTTCCTCTCATACAACAAGCATGCAATCACTTCTGCAGGAGACACTTCTGAAGGAGAAATTACAGGCTTCCCTCTAATTTCATTCAATTCTGACCCCACCTGGAGATCCCACAGATTGGGACTCAATCCCGGAAAATTACAACCCCCCCCCCCAATTTCAAATGCTGATCACAAGCCCTAAGCTATTTTACTGCACTTCTGCTTGACCACCTATCAATCAAGGTTCTTTCAACTCTCTCCACGGGTTTGATTAATTCACTACATCAGCTCACAGAATTCAGGAAAACACACTTATTGGTTTATTATAAAGGATATTCCAAAGGATAGAGAATAGTGCTGGATGGAAGAGATGCATAGATCTTGGCATGCAGGAAAGGGCCCGGAGCCTCCATGTCTTCTCTCCAGGTGTGCCCTTCTCCAGAATCTCCTCATGTTCTGCTGTCTGGAAGCCCCCTCCCTAGTCCTTTTGGGTTTTTATGGATGCTCATGACATAGGCGCTATTGATTACATTGTTGACCACTGATGATCAATTTTGCCTTCAGCCTCTCTCCCCTGGAGGTTGGGGATGGGGCTGAACATCCCAACCCTCTAATTACATTTTGGTCTTTCTAGTAACCAACCCTTACCCTGAAGCTAACTAGGGGCTGCTAGTGATTAATCAACTCAGTATATAAGAAGACGAATTGTTTTATGAGTTACATAGCAGGGAAAGGTGTGTAAGTATAACAATATCACATCTACCTCCTAAAATCATTATTAGGAGTAATTGTGAAAGTGCTTGCTAATTGTAGTACATTCTCCAGGTACAAAGCCTTAAAACACATTGTTCAGAGATAGCTCAGTGCCATTTTTGTGAGATAGTAGGCTTTAAAAAGCAAGTCGAATGTCCCAGGAAACTATGGGCCTGATTTTTGAAGAACTTAGCTACCTGAAACCATTAAGGTAAAACAGAGCAGTAAGTAATTTATCAGAATTGATGTGCACAACTACCTCAGATTATTAAACAACAAAAGTAATTACAAGTTTATCACCACATACATTGCTTCAGCATCAGCAGTTTTTATGTATATAACTAATCCTGTACTCCACCTTCTGTTTTATGGGATGGCAATCACATTTATCTCTAGCCCAGGTTTATAGCTTGGGGCTATGATACAATGGCAGAACTTAGAGAGCTAAAGTGAAGTTACTCAAGTCTTTTTGCTTCTGCCTTCTCTATGATCAAGAGAAGAATGCTTTTACTGTGAAGGGTCAATAGACATTGGTCTGAGCACGTTGAAACCCAAGGTAGATGAGATGATTATATCAAACCACTTGTCTTTTATTAAATGAGTGTAACTCATTTGATCCTGCAGAACTCCATTCCAGCCTTCTGACGGAACTTAAAATTGACCTTGTTTAATAGCTGTTGGGAAATTTTAGTCTGGGCAATGTTTCAGGATAGCAGATATGAAAAAAAAATGGTCGTGATTTGAACAAAAGTGAATGGTATAGTTCACAAACTGGGAAGTTTAACCTGGCATCAATTCAAGCCAAAATTCTATACCAAATTATCAAGTTCCTGATGACATTTATACCTAGAATAGAAATAGTGAGCTCTTGAAAGACCCTTGATAGTACTCCAGCAAGGTTGTTCTTGTTGTTGTTGTTAGGTGCCATTGAGTCTGACTTGTAGCAACCCTCATAGGGTTTTCAATGGCTGACTGTTTCAGCATTGCCTCCGGAGTGGATTGCCACATCCTTTTCCCATTTTTGTGGTGCTGAGAACCAAACTCAATACCTCAAAGACTGCAGAGAAGTGCTCTACCAACTGAGTTAAATCCCAGCTCTCCAGCAAGGTAAAATTAGGTAAATTTTACTTGCAGCATATTTTTGCCCAGAACTCACTGATTCCAGTACTCCAAGAGCCATACTAGAGAGAGCCAGACCTGGATGCTGGGAGAGCAAATAAATCATTGGTATGAACTGATTGCAGTAGAACAAGCATAAACCTTGTATGATTATGGGAGAGTCTTAGGAATGTCTGACCTGTCCTGTAAAATGATTACTTTAGAGTAGCATTTCCTAAAGTATGTTCTCAATAACACTAATTATACAGAGTGCTGCATGTAGAAAAGTGTTTTCTGATAAAATGAGTTTAAGAAATATTTGTTTTTAGGTGCCATAGTGTCATAAGGACTCTATGTAAAAGAGATGAAGCACTCCCTGACACTGTGCCATGCCTGACACTATCTCATTTTGAGACAAGTTCTCACTAAGTTGTGCAGTTTGCCCCTGGCCTCAAATTCACAATCCTGTCTCTGTCTTCCTAGTTGCCAGGATTTCATTACCACTGTGCCCAGTGGGTGATGAAATATATTTTGTGCAGACTATATCTCCAATATATTATGTGTGGAATAGTTTGTGTTTTTCAAATGTATTCTTTATGACTTTTTCTTCAATGTGCATTAGACTGTACTCATATAGTAAGTGAGAATTCATATCTAGTTTGTAATTCTACTTGTATCAAGGTAATATACCTAAGACAATTTCATCAGTTATATCATTGTATTAGTGATACAGAAAAGTCTCTGAACAAGAAGCATCAACGAACCTTACCAGGGAAATTTTTAGAAATGCAAATTCTCAGGCCCCACCCCAAAGCTTCTGAGT
The DNA here is from genome assembly GCA_007922755.1 of Pedetes capensis. Classification (NCBI taxonomy): domain Eukaryota; kingdom Metazoa; phylum Chordata; class Mammalia; order Rodentia; family Pedetidae; genus Pedetes; species Pedetes capensis. Next base: position 4,183 of record VMDO01031455.1, read on the forward strand.
CAGAAACCCTGAGGGCGGGGCCTACCAGTCTGTCTTAACAAGCTTTCCTGCTGATTGTGATATATCCTAAAGTGTTTTTTTTTAAATCTCTGAACAATACCAATATATTGGGGGCAGATTTGGGCAAACGAGGAATATGTCAGAGAGATAAGACTTCTTGTTGGGTAAGAATTTGTAGTTGATTAGAAATCTGCAAGGAAGTAGAGTTGAGCTATGCCCCTGGGTAGATTCAAACTGTTCTACGTGTATGGAGAAGTTAGGATGATAGTGAATTACAAATATAGTACACCAATTATAGCTACCTAATGTATTCGGATATTAAAAACAAAATAAAAAAGGATAATATTCCAGTATTCCAGAGGATTGTGCAGTGTGGTGGTGATGAGTGGAGATTTGCAGGTGGACAGATTTGAATTTAAATTATGGTCCCAGCACATAATAATGGCCTAAAAAACCATGTTTTCTAAGCTCCTGTTTCTTCAGAATGAAACAGACAATAGCTCCTAACAAAGAGCTTGAAGTATAGTTAAATTAAAAATGAATGTGAAGTATTTGGCATGGTGTCTCATATCCAGTAGCTATTCACTACTACTAGTGGCAGTTCTTAACATTATTCTTTACTTCTAACTTAGGATAAAGGAAGAAAGGACTTGCTGTACCTTTGCAAAGATAAATATACCTCTAGTTGAAAGTATCACATAAGGGAGGCCTAATTTGTGAAAGGAGAAAATGCCAAAAGTGAGGAAATGCCAGTTGGCATAGTCACAAAGAAGGATTAATCAATTTATCAAAAAGGAGAAGGTAGAATGAAGCTTGTATGCATAGAAGTTATTTATAATTTAAGGCAGCTAGAATGGAAGATGCCTGCAGCCATAGCCCTATGGCATCCAATCCAGTCAGGTCTCCGAAGCTAAGCAGGGTGGGGCCTGGTTAGTACTTGGATGGGAGACCACCTGGGAACACCAGGTGCTGGAGGCAACCCACTCCAAAAAATCAATCCACCATTGAAAACCCTATGAATAGCAGAGAAGCACTGACAATAGTGTTTCGCCTGTTGTACAACTATGAATCAGATACCGACTCGATGACACCTAACAACAACAGAATGGAAGATTTTAGTTGAAAGTAAAATCCTGTGCTATCTATTCTAGGTATCTGTGTTGCAAAGTAAAGTCATAAGAAGCAATTTTAACACACTAAAATGCCACATATTCTCAAATTTAATCCACACTCTCTCAACAATTTTAAAGGGGGAATCCAATCCACATCTTATTTTGTAGCCCTCTAAAACTGTGGAAAGGGTGAGGATGTACTTGAGAATATATGGTATGGGCAGAAGTACCAAAAGTAAGCAGGGAAAAGGAAATTATAAATATAAGAAGCAACATCAATGAGATTGAGAACAGAAAAATAGAGAAAAATTTTAAAAGCCAAAAGATAGTTCCTTGAACAACAACAACAACAACAACAACAACAACAACAACAACAAAAAATAGATTACAAACCTTTGGTAAGATAGACAAAGAAAAAAGAGAGAAAACACTAATAACAAAAATCACGAATTGAAAAATGGACAGATACTACTCACTCCTCAGGCATTAAATAGATAACAAAGTAGTCTATGAACAACTACAACTTAGATGAAATGGACCAATTTTTTGAAAACCACAGACTACTACAACTGAACCAAGATGAAATATTACCTTATATTTGTAAGAGTTTGAAATCATAGTAATTAACCTCTCCAAAAGAAAAATCCTAAATTCTACTAAACATTCAAAGAAAAATTAGTGCATTTTCTTTTTTTCTTTTTCTCTCCTTCCCTCCCTCCCTCCTTCCCTCCCTTCCTTCCTTCTTTCCTTCCTTCCTTCTTTCCCTTCTTTTTGTGGTGCCAAGAATTGGATCCAGGGCTTTGCATATACTAACAAAACACTCTACCAATGAATTACATCCCAAGTCTGTACATTTTATATATACTCTCTTTTAGAAAATAAGAGGGAACACTTCTTACTGTATTTTGTAAGATCGGCATTATCCTGATAAGAAAACAAAAGATAATACAAGAAAACTATAGAACAATAACCTTCATAAACACAAACCCAAATCCCTAACAAAATAGTAACAAATCAAATTCAACAAACATAAAAAATATAATACATTATGACCATGTAGAGTGTTTTTAAAGAATGCAAAACTGGTTCACATTAAAATATCAATCAATATAATTCTGTATGTTAACAAACAGAAGGGCTGGGATTTAGCTCAGTTGGTAGAGCGCTGCGCTGCAGTCTCTGAGGTCCTGAGTTCGATTCCCAGCACCACACAAATGGGAGAAGGGCCTGGCAATCCACTCCCGAGGCAATCCCGAAACAGTCAGCCATTGAAAACCCTATGAGGGTCGCTATGAGTCGGACACCGACTCAAAGGCACCAAACAACAACACAACAACAACAAACAGAAAATTAAAAAGCATACTACCCTCTCAATAGATGCAGAATACAGAAAAAACATTTGAAAAATCTTATATTTATGTCCAATAAAAAAATCTTGCGCCTGGCGCAGTGGCGCACACCTGTAATCCCAGCCACTCGGGAGGCGGAGGCAGGAGGATGGCAAGTTCGATACCAGAGGCAGTCTGCGTAATTTAGAGAGACCCTGTCTCAGAAAGTGAAAAAAAAATGGGCTGGGGGCGCAGCTCAGTGGTCCAGCACTTGCAAAACGTGCAGGCGGGAGGACATGGGTTCAACCTCCAGTACCACACACACACGCACACACACAAAAAAATCTCAGTAAATCAGAAAAAGAAGAGAACTTCCTCAATCTGATAAATGATATCTGCAAAAATACAGTGGATATCATACTTAATGGTGAAAGATTGTATGCTTTCCTCCTACAATCAGGAGCTAGCAAGAAATCTGTTCGTACCACTCCTATTATAAATGAGGTCCAAAACAGTGAAAAAAGGAAAAACAGTGAAATAAAAAGCTTTCAGCTACTCTTATTCATGGGTGACATGATTATCTATGTAGAAAATCCAAAAGAATCTACAAAAAGTTTGTTGGAAATAATAAGTGAAATTGAGAGATTGTAAGGTACAAAGTAGATCTGTAAAAATCAATAGTATTCCTACAAACTGTGATATTATGATTTGTATATTTTAGCTTTTGACCACATGTCTGGCTTATAACTTCTCTGATGTAGGTCATAGAAACTCTAATCTCTCCCCAATCCACTTTTATGTCTTGAAACTGACCATAAAAATTTCTCTGACTGACCTACCCTTGAGAGTGAGCTGGGGTTTAGCTAAGTTGGTTGAGTGTTTGCTTTGTGCACTCTGAGGCCCTGGGTCGATCCCCAGCACTGCAAAAAAAAAAAAAAAAAAAAGAAAGAAAGAAAGAAAAAAGAAGAAAAGAAGGACTTGGCAGCCTACTCCTGAAACAATCCCAAAACAATCATCCATTGAAAACCCTATGAGTAGCAGAGAAGCACTGACATACTGCCGGGAATGGTACAGTGACAAAAAGCGTTTTGTTGTGTTGTATGTAGGGTTGCTATGAGTTGGACCTGACCTGACAGCACCTAACAACCACAACAACCCTGATAGTAGGTCATAAGACCCTCCTCATTCCAGAAGGGTGTTGTCGAAAAACCTGGAAGGAGGAGTGCTTCACAGAGAGGCGAAATGTACCTGAACACTCTAAAACACTGAAGAAAGAAATTGAAGAAAACACCAGAATGTGAAATGTTCTCCCACACTGATGGATTGGGAGAATTAATATTTTGAAAATGGCTATATTACCAAAAGTAATCTATAGATTCAATGCAATTCCCATCAAAATCCCAATGTCGTTCTTCATATAAGAGAAAAATAATTCTAAAATTCATATGGAAGCACAAAAGAGCCCAAATAGCTAAAGCACTCATGAGCAGAAAAGACAATGCAGGGGACATCACAATACCTGTTTTTAAATTATACTACAGAGCTATAGTAACAAAAACTGCATGGTCCTGGCACATAAACACATATAAATCAACAGAACAAAATAGAGGATACAGAAACAAACCCATGTAGCTATAGCCCCCTTATATTCCAAAACAGGTGACAAATAATTGGAGAAAAGACAGCCTCTTCAACAATGAAGCCGGGAGAACTGGATATTCTCATGTATTAGACTGAAACTAGATCCCTCTCACCTTGTGTGAAAATCGTAGACCTTAATGTAAGACTGGAAACTTTGAAAGTGCTAGAGAAAATCATAGGGAAAACACTTCAAGACATAGGCATAGGCAAGGGCTTTCTGAATAGGATCCCAATAGCACAGGAAACAATAGCAATAATTGACAAATGGGATTGAATGAAATTAAAAAGCTTTTCCACATCAAAGCTGTGAAAAATTATCAGTTAATACACAGCCTACCGAATGGGAGAAAATCTTTGCCAGTTATATATCAGGTAGGGTTTAATATCTAGAATATATAAAGACCTAAAAATTAAGCACCAAAATGTGAAGTGTCCAAAGAAAAGAGAAGAAATATGAATGGCCAACAATCATAGGGAAAAATGTTCAACATCCTTAGCCATCAGGAAAATGCAAATCAAAACTACATTAAGATATCATCTCACCCCAGTCATAGTGGTTAGCATCAACAAAACCAACAACAACAAATGTTGGCAAGGATGTGGTGAGAAAGGAACCCTACTACACTGCTTGTAGGAATGCAGATTGGTGCAGCCACTATGGAAATCATATGGAGATTCTTTGGAAAACTAAAAATAGATCTATCATATGACCCAGTAATACCACTCCTGGGTAAATACCCAAAGGCATATAAATCAACTAACAATAGAGATAGATACCTGCTCACCCATGTTTATAGTGCTGCTATTCACAATAGTCAAGACATAAAGTCAGCTGAGGTGTCCATCAACAGATGAATGGATAAGGAAATTGTGGCATATATACACCATAAAGTTTTATTCATCTATAAAGAAGGACAAAATTATGGCATTTTCTGGAAAGTAGATGGAAATAGAGATCATTTTAAGTGAAATAAGCCAGACCAAGAATGGCAAACATCACGTTTTCACTCATATGTTGGTGTTAGATTTCTATATATATATTCAATATTAAAATATATAGGTCATGAAAGTAGAAGAGGCCTATGTAGGGAAAGATAACTGACTAAAGAGAAAGAGGAGGGGGCAAGAAGAAAGGGTAATGAGAGAAAGGAAAGTAAAAATCACATATTTGTCCATTAAGGTAAAATCACGATGTATAGATAGATAGATAGATAGATAGATAGATAGATAGATAGATAGATAGATGTACACACAGACAATACTTTTAAGTAGAACAGGAATCATTGGTGGGGTGGGAGGGCCTGAAGGAAGGGTGTTATGAGAGGGTAAAGAGGGAGGTGAGCATGAGCAATTAGCAATGTACAATGATATGCATGTATGGAAACATCATAATGAAATCCGTTAAGCTGTACACTAAAAAATTACTAATAAAATTAGTGATGAAAATAAGGATTTGAATAGATAAGCCTTTATAGGTTCCTGCCCCTATTCTCTTATCAATCATGCCCATGCAATGAAGTCTCCATAAGAATACTAAAGACAGGATTTTGAGAGCTTCTTGCTAGCTGCACAAGTGGAGATTCCTGTAGGACAGCACATCCAGAGAGGCAATGGAAGGTCCATTATGTTTCTGCCAGACCTTCTCCTATGCATCTCTTCATCTGTCTCTTTTGTAGTTTTTTTAAAAATAAACTGACAAATATGTTTCCCTGAATTATGTGTGCTGCTCTTGCAAATTAACTGAATCTGAGGAGTGGGTTATAGGAACTCTGATTTGTAGCTGGTCTGTCAGAAGCACAGATAAAAATAACTTGGGACTTGTAACTGGCACCTAAAGTAGGGAAGGGCAGTCTTGTGGGACTGAGTTCCTGACCTGTGAGATCTGACACTATTTCCAGGTAGTGTCAAGATGAAAGTAAATTAGAAAACACTCAGTTGGTGCCCACAGAATTGATTGCTTGCTTGCTGGTGGGGAGAAATCCCCATATCTTTTGGGACCATAGAAGTCATCTGTGTGATTTTGATATGAAAGCAGAGGGAAAAAAATACTTTGTTTTTACTGACAGTCAACCACAAATAAACAAGTAAAAATAGAAATAAATTCAACAATGGCACTTATAATATGCTTCCTCAATGAAATATTAAGGAATATATCAAACAATATGTGCAGGACATTTATGCTAAAAACTATGAAAGGCTGATGAAAGAAATTAAAAAAGCCTATATAAAGGGAGAAGCATCCTATGTTTGTGGATTGGAAGATTCAGTATACTTAAGGCGCCAAATTTCTTCAAATTGTTCTATAAATTTAATGTGCTTCCAGTACAAGTCCTGAAAACAGTCTTTGTATGCAAGTGGATTCTAAAATTTTTATGGACAGATAATGGAAATAGGCCTATAGCTGTACCACTGTAGCATTTGATCCCCTCAGATCTCAGAAACTAAGCAGGCTTGGGCCTGGTTAGTGCTTGGATGGGAGACTGCCTGGGAGTACCAGATACTGTAGACTTGGGAGAAGGATTTGGCAACCCACTCTCAAAAAACAATCAACCATTGAAAACCCTATGAATAACAGAGAAACACTACTTGTGTTTTGCTTGTTGTATGGAGGGTCGATGAGTCAAACATCGACTCAATGGCACTTAACAACAACAATGGAAATAGAATAGCCATACAAATTTTGAAAAAAAATAAATTGAAGGAACATAGATGGAGGACATGGAGGTCGGGTGTGTAGCTCAGTGATAAAGTGGTAGAGTATGTGCTTAGCATGCTTGAGGTCCTTGGTTCCACCTTCAGCACTATCTCAAACAGTGGAGCACACACACTATTCAATAGTAAAGTCTACTATAAATAAAGGTGCAGTGATCAAGACAGTATAGTATTGGTTAAAACATAGATCAAATGAAAACTTGGACATAGATCCAAATGAATATGGTCAATCAATTTGTTTTTTTTGCTGTTCTGGAGATTGAACCCAGAGCTTTTCACATGCCAGTCAAACACTCTACCACTGAGCCATATCCTCAGCCTGAAGTCAATCTTTTCCTGACAAACATGCAAATATAATTCAATGGGGAAAGGCAAATCTTTTCAAGAAGTAGGCTAGAGCACTTTCATATGTAAAAAAGATGAATTTCAACCTGAAAAAGTTTAACTCAGAATGGATCATCAACCTAAATACAGTGCATGAAATATCAAACTCATAGAAGAACATATAGCAGCAAAAATTCAAACGTTCATAACCTTAGGTTAAGACTTTCTTTGGTTTCTTGAGACGAGGTTTAGCTGTGTAGCCTAGGCTGTCCTGAAACTGGCTGTGTAGACCAGGCTAACCTTGGGCTCAAGTGGGTCCTCCTACCTCTGCCTCCCGAGTGCTGGGATTACAGGTATGTGCCACTACATCTGATTAAGCAAAGACTTCTTAAATATGACACCAAAAGCAAAATTTATTTTTAAAATATTAGTAAGTTACACTTCACTAAGATTAAAATTTCTTCTTCTTTGAAAGACACTGTTGCAAGAACATGGAATCATCCCAGAAATCAAGAGATGAATGGATTAAAAAATTTGATATATATACACACTGGAATATTATTCAACTGTTAAGAAGAATGAAATTACATCATTTGCAGAAAAATGGGTCAATCTGGAGATGATCATTCTAAGTGAAATACTCTGCCTCAAAAAGTGAAATATCACATTTTCATTTATTTGTGGAAGCTAGATCTACCATAAAGGATATTTATATTTGCACTCATCTAAGATTGGAACCACCCAGGGGCTTGCAAATGCTAGCCAGCACTCTACCACTGAGTGATACTGAGCTACAATTCCAGCCTAAACTGTCTGTTTTATGGTGTCAGGTCATTTATAGGTGTACTTCTTGATTGCCAAGATTATGTGCATTTTTATTTATCTCTTGGCATTGGTTTCTAGCTTAATTGTAATATGATCACAGAAAATGATATAAAATAAATGAATTCAATATTTAAAAATGGTTATTTCTTTCTTTATGTACTAATATAAAGTTAATTTTAAAATTCCATGTCCCTTTAAAAGAATGCATATGCCACCTTTTTGGGTACAGTATTCTATATATGTGTATTAGCCATGTTTTTTAATTGAGTTATAAAAGTAATCCACATGTTTGTCCATTTCTTCCTCATATATCTGTTATTGAGTTGTATTAATGTGTTGCCACATGATTTTGCAATTCTTGGGAGTTGAACCCAGGGCTTAACACATAATTTCTAGTGGTCTACCACTGGGCTGCTCCTCCGGCCCATTTATTTTATATTTCACTTTGAGTCAGAGTCTTACTGAGTTACATAGTTTGGCTGTGGTCTGGAGGTTGTGATCCTCCTGCTTCTACCTCCTGAGTCACTGGGATAAAAGGTGTGTAACAGTGCGCCCAGTGCCACATCATTTGTATTTTCCCATTTCACTTTGTCATTAAGCAGTTTTTGCCTTATGTATTTTAAAGCAATATTAAATGCATATGAATTTAAAATTGTCTATCTTCCTGTGAACTGAAACTACTGAAACTTTTATCATCGTAGAGTGACCTCTGGATATTTAATAATACTTTATATGAGAAAATCCATTCTGTCTTATACTAATATATTCATCCTATGCTGCTGCTGCTTCTCCTCCTCCTCCTCCTCCTCCTTCTTCCTCTCTCTCTCTCTCTCTCTCTCTCTCTCTCTGTCTCTCTCCATTTCTTGGTCCTGGGGAATGAACCCAGGCCTCATGCATACTAAGCTCATACAATACCTTTGAGCTACATTCCTAGCCTTCAACTTTCTTTTGATTGGGATTTTCATTATATCTATGTTTCAAACTTCTGCTTTTAATCTTTATCTATTCTCATATTTAAGATATGGCTTATGTGAACAGCATATTCTTGAATTTTAAAATAATTAAGACATTCTACCTTTGGAACTGGAATTTTTAGTATATTTGCATTTAATATGATTCTTACTATTTTGTTGCTGCTGCTGCTGCTGCTGCTGCTGCTGTTGTTGTTGTTGTTGTTACTAAGGGTTGAACTGAGAGCCTCGCGCTTGCATGCTCTGCAAGTGCTGGACAACTGAGCTGCACCCCCAGCCCATTTTTCTTTTTAACAGGGTCTCGCTAAATTATGCAGACTACCTCTGGTCTTGAACTTGGGATCCTCCAACCTCTACCTCCCGTGCCACTGGGATTACAGGCATGCGCCACTGCACCCGGCTCGATTCTTACTATATTTTGTGTTTAAATCTACCATCATATTTTTGCATGTCCCAGCTATTTCATATTTTTACTCTCAATTCATTTCCTTCTTTGTATTGACATTTTTAATTTCATTTTGTCCTCTATTAGCTTGTTTCCCTCTATTATTGTGCTTCCATTCAGTTTGGCATTTTTCTTGAGTTTGAAGCATGTACAGGCAACTTGTCAAAATCTAAAATCAAGAAATACTTTTATCTTTTTCATAGACAATAAAAGACTGGAGGTTTCACTTGTGCCTTCTGAAATACATACTACTATTGTTATATATTCAATTATACTGTTTATTAACTGCTAGACATTGTTACTGTTTTTAAAATATCCATTTCATTAACTTCAAATTAACTACTTGATTTTCTCTCTTCCTCCAGCATTAAGTATCATCTACGTCAGATGTTGGTTTAATGTTAGCTAGCAGTGAAGTGTTTTTGTATGAAAATGTGTTTTTTGTTTTTATTATGTGGCCATAGGGATATCGCCTGCAGCCGTACCACTGTGGCATCCCATCCCATCAGATCTCAGGAGCTGAGCAGGGTTGGATCTGGTTAGTACTTGGATGGGAGGCAGCCTGGGAACACCAGGTGCTGTAGGCTTCGGAGAAGGACCCAGCAACCTACTCCCAAAAGTCAATCCACCATTGAAAACCTTATGAATAGCAGAGAAGCACAATAGTATTTCATCTGTTGTACATAGGGTCACTATGAATTGGACGCTGACTTGACAGCACCTAACAACAACAATAGAGATATCAGTTGCCATTATAACTGTTGTCCTTTTAAGTGATTTGGTCTTTTTTTCTAATTAATTTTATTTTATCTTTTCTGTTTCTTAAGTTGCCTGCACTTTCGCTATGCTCTAAGAATTGATGTATTTAATTTAGTTATATACTTTTGCCATGCTAGGGATCAAATCCAGGGCCTTGTACTAGCTAGGCAAGTGCTCTATCCCTGAGCTACAATCTCAACCCTATATATTTACAGTTTCAAATTTTGCTCCATCAGAATCATTGGGTGTTTTGATTCAGTAGACTTATGCCTTAATTCAGCCTTGTTGTTGTTAGGTGCCCTGGAGTCGGTGTTCAACTAACTCATAGCAACCCTATGTACAACAGGTGAAACACTTTTGCCATGTTTCTCTGCTATTCATAGGGTTTTCAAAGGCTGATTGTTTTTTGGGAGTGGGTTCCTGGGACCTTCTCCCAAGCCTACAGCACCTGGTGTTCCCAGGTGGTCTCCCATGTAAGTACTAACCAGGCCCAACCCTGCTTAGCTTCCAGGATCTGATGAAATCAGTCGCCATAGTGGCAGGCAAAAAGTGTAGCCCAAGCTGCTTGTAAACTCGAGATCCTCCTGCCTCATCCTCGGCAGCTCATTTATTACCAGTGTGCACCACCACAACTGGCAATTCAGCTTTAGAAAATGTTAATTCATTATCCTTTCAATGTTGCTTCTACTCCATTGTCTCTCTCTCCTCTACCCCTGGAACTCAGAGTAGATGTTGATTAAAACTTTTTATACTGTGTATCGGGGCTGGGATTTAGCTCAGTTGGTAGAGTGCTGCGCTGCACTCTCTGAGGTCCTGAGTTCAATTCCCAGCACTGCAAAAATGGGAGAAGGACCTGGCAATCCACTCCCAAGGCAATCCCGAAATAGTCAACCACTGAATACCCTATGAGGGTCTCTATGAGTCGGATACCGACTTGATGGCACCTAATAATAACAACAACATACTGTCTATCACATTATTTAGTTCTCTTTTGAACTGTGACTCATCTGCTCTTGAGATCATCCACTGAGCTTTTAATTTCACTTATTAATTTTTTATTTCTAAAATTTGATTCTTATTCAAGTCCATTATATTTCTTTTGACACCTCCATTTCCATGAATATGTTTCCAAACTTATCATTTATTTGTTGTACATAATTAGCACAGTTGTTTTACATGGTGTCTGATGATTCTTATTTCTGAAGTCTTTCAGAATTTGATTTTATTGTGTCTTATTCCTCATGTTGTTGATTACCTTGTGGTGATCATTACCCTTGAAAATCTGAGATTTTTCCAGGCCTATATATTCTTCCGGGGCTGGGATATAGCTCAGTTGGTAGAGCGCTGTGCTGCAGTCTCTGAGGTCCAGAGTTCAATTCCCAGCACCACAAAAATGGGAGAAGGACCTGGCAATCCACTCCCAAGACAATCTCGAAACAGTCAGCCATTAAAAACCCTACAAGGGTCACTATGAGTCGGATACAGACTCGATGGCACTTAATAACAACAACAACAACAACATATATTCTTCCAGAGAGGCAATGGCTTGATTCTTTAGGTACTTGGGAATACTGTTGGCCTAGAATTACTTTAAACCTGTTGTACAGCTGGTTGGCTCCACTGGAACAAATTTGAGCAGTAATTCTAACCTTTTGTTGCTGTGCTCAGCATGAAATCAATTCTTTAGCAATGTTTTGGAAATGGGGAAGGAGAAAATTAATTTCTGGCTCATCCTTACCCCTTTGGGATAAGTCCTTTTAGAAATCCTAGTTTAACATGTAGAAGTGTTCCTTTGATTTTTGTCTGCCTAAACCTGTGAGGCTATTGTTATGTTGGAAGAAAAGAAACATTGAGTACTTAGGAAATAGGACTCAATTAATCATAGATTTTTAACCTTTGCAGATTTGCAATTTGTAAAAACATTTGAAATTTTCCTTTTCTTTAATCCCTAACAAACAAATATTAAAAGTGAAAAAGCCATACAACAATGTCAATGAAATCTCATCACCTATAGCAAGAGTTGACAAACCTTGGGGTGTACTGTTTTTTTTTTTTAATGAAAACTTATTAGAATCTGGTCATGTTCATTCTTTTGCCTATTGTCTATAGGTGCTTTTGCACTACAAGGTAAAGTTGAGAATACAATAAGGAGGTTTTATGGCCCACAAAGGTTAAATTATTTATTATGTGGATCTTTAGAGGAAAACTTAGCCAGTTCCTATGCTGAAGTACTGTTCTTTCTTAAGGATGTCACTGCAAACATTATGTAACTTAAGTATACCTAGCTGACAGAAGAGTTTCATTTTGCAAATGTCATACTTAAAAGTAAGGTGTAGGCTGCCCTGGCCCTCGGGGCTGTTCAACAGGGACCTGGAGTAGGGGGCGAATGAATGAGAGAGAGACAAGAGACACGAAGGATGAGAGCAAGACAGGCTGTCTGATCAAGCTCCAAAGTCTTTAATTTTTTGCTGTAGCTTAAATACACATGAAGGGGGAGGGGAGGGGCAAAAATGTCACAAGGGCCACGGAATTCTTCAGTTCTTCCTGTAACCCTGACAACTGCTTTCAGATGGTAATTTCAATTCAAAGGTCACAATGCCCTGTGGCTCAACATCTGCTATTTTCACCACACCCTGCACCTTTTCATCAGGGTATCTTGTAAAAAGTTACTTATGGTCTTGGCTCCGGGCAGTAGGCTGATTTGCAATGCCCAGGGAGTACCAACATTGAAGAGTTTTAGTAGTTCTAATAAAATAAATTCAGAGGATATTTCAGAATCCCAACTTATTTGCTTCATTTAACATTGCCAGAAAATGAAAGTGAGTAAATATTGTAGTTGTAGGTTACACTTTTTTTTTAGTTCTTGGATACTCTGTTCTTTTTAAGTCTTTTCTTTCTTTGCTTCTCAATTTTAGTAGTAACTATTGAAATATCTTCAAGGAGAGAGATTCTTTCCTCAACCATTTACTGTCTACTGATGAGTCCATCAAAGGATTCTTCATTTTTATTGTAATATTCATGATCACTAACATTTCTTTTCCATTCTCTCAGAATTTCCATCTCTCTGATTATATTCTCCATCTGTTTTTATAAACTATATACTTTATCCATTAGAGTCCTTGGCATATTAACCATGTTGTTGTTGTTGTTGTTGTTAGGTGCCGTCCAGTCGGTATCCTACTCATAGTGACCCTACCTACAACAGGCAAAACACTATTGTCAGGGCTTCTCTGCTGTTCATAGGGTTTTCAATGGTGGATTGATTTTTGGGAGTGGGCTGTGGGGTCCTTCTCCCAAGCCTACCACACCTGGTGTTCCCAGGCAGTCTCCCATCCAAGTACTAAACAGGCCCCACCCTGCTTAGCTTCCAAGATCTGATGGGATCAGATACCACAGGGCTATGACTGCAAGCCACAGTTATTTAACCATAGTTATTTTAAATTCCTAGTCTGATATTCTAACAGGACTGCCATTTCTGAGTCTGGTTCTGATGCTTGCTATACCTCTTTGACTTGTGTTTTTTACCTTTAAGTATGCCTTGTAATTTTGTTATAATAGCCAGACATGATAAAATAGGTAAAAGGAACTGCTATCAATAGGCTTTTAATAATATGGTGTTAAGATGTGGAAGATGAGGAGGCATTCTATAGTTCTATGATTATGTCTGTATTTTATCAACTCTGTGCTTCTGGACTGTAAACTTCACAAGTGCTTCTTAGCTTTAATCTCCTTAAATGGAACAGGATGACTACAGAAGGCTTGAGTTAGGTACTTGCCTTCTCCATCATAGAATACCAGAGAATACTAGATTTTGATATTTCCTTTTCTGCAAGTTAGAGGCTAAAGGTAAGTGGAGTTGTATATTTACTCCCATCGTTACAGTTAGGTTCTGATATAATGACAGGTTGTTGTTGTTGTTGTTGTTGTTAGGTGCCGTCAAGTCGGTATCCAACTCATAGCAACCCTCTGTACAACAGGGGAAACACTATCGTCAGTTCTTCTCTGCTGTTCATAGGGTTTTCAATGGCAGATCGATTTTTGGGAGGGGGTTGCCAGGTCCTTCTCCCAAGCCTACAGCTTCTGGTGTTCCCAGGCGGTCTCCCATCCAGGTACTAACCAGGCCTGACCCTGCTTAGCTTCCGAGATCTGACGGGATCAGAGGGCTATGGCTGCAGGCAATGACAGGTTAGGCTATGATCAAATAATTTTACCTGAGGGCAGACCTGATAAAAAAAAAAGAACAGAATTCTCTGGGAGATTTCAAATGGTTCCTTTCCCCCTTTCCCTGGCAGAATTACCAAGAAATTTACTCTGATATTTACCATGAGATCCTGATACAGCCTCAGGTAGTAAAACACAAAATTGTGTGCACCACCTATGATTGAGTCCCCTTGGAGTTTTTAACTCTCAGACTTGCAGGCAGTGAGTCTATAGAAATTAATTCAGTTTTCATAACTTGGCACTTATTCTCATGGAGGTTTCTGTTCATGGATTTCCTTGGTGGTAAATTATGATTTTCTGTGTCTACTTGTCTCTCTTTACAGTTTGGGGAGCACTGGCTTACCTTGTAACCTTTCCTCACATATGTATCTAAGAATAGTTTCTGATTTTTCAGTTTATTCATTTTCTTTTTTGACTTGTTTTTAGGTAAGAGTGACAACTTCTAACCTCCTTACATACAAAGCTAAAAACTGGAAATACAAGATCACTATATAATTTTTAACCAACAATTTCTTTCTCAAATGACCATAAGGTAAATGTATTTTTTATTTTGTGGGCCATAAGGTCACTACCACAAGCTCTCTACCATTTTCCCACAAAAGTAGCCATAAACAATACGTTTAAAAAGAAAGAGGGTGCGACTCTGTTCCAATAAAACTTTGTGAAAATAGCACTGGGGTTGTAACTCAGTGGTAGAGTGATTGCTTAGCATGTCCTGGGTTTCATCATCAGCATCACAAAACAAACTTTGTGAAAACAGATAGTGGGTGGATTTTGCCAGTGAGCTTTGGTTTGCCAAATGATTTTTTAATTTATCAATGTACAAATTATATTGCTTGCTTTTTAAATGTTAAGTTAATCTTGCTCTCCTGGGATAAACCAAACTTGGTCATGAGGCATTATTATCCAGTAATAAATATTTAATTTAGATTCCTTTTCTTATAGTAGTACTACAAGAAAAGCATACTACAGACTAATATCTTCCATGAGTACAGATGAAAAATTTTGACATAATAATAGGAATGTATAGAAAGACTTGCACACCACAATTAAGAGAGATTTATTCCATGCATGCAAGACAGTTAGCACTTAAAAACCAGTTAATTTAATTCATCACTTTAACAGACAAAAGAAAAAAAAATACATAATCATGTCAACGAAATCAGAAAGGGCATTTGACACAATCTAACATCCATTCATGTTAAAAAAAACAATAAGGAAATAGGAGTAGAGGAGAAATTTCTCAATATGATAAAAAATTCTACAGAAAGCCTGAAATTAATACCATACTTAACTTATTGGTAAGAAAGTAGAAGCTTTTACACTAAGATTAGGAATAAGGTAAGGATGCCCTCTGTCATAGTTGCTTTTCACATTATGCTGAAAGTTCTAGCTAATGATTAAGACAAGAAAAAGGAGTAAAGAGAAGATTTATTGGGAAGAGAAAAATCAAACTGTCATTGTTCACAGGTAACATAATAGTCTATGTAGAAAATGTAAAATAATCATCAAAACCCTCTGGGATTAACAAGTGACTATAGGAAGGTTTCAGATAC
>VMDO01031456.1:0-20078 GCA_007922755.1 Pedetes capensis
TACTAAATTGGGTAATTAATCATGTCATTTTGAGAATTAAGAGTGTTCTTTAAAGTCAGATACTCTTTTGCCTTTTACTTAATAAAGTAAAAATACATAGGCAAGTTTATTTTAAAGCTTCTGCCCAGTTCAGTTTTACTATGTGGTAATATGAAGTCAAAAAAATGACTGGGCAGTAACAACAAATTCAGATAAAAGTAAATACATGTCAATAAGGTGCTCTCTTGACATAATAAAAGTTGTCACTAAAGGTGATCATAAGTGAAGAAGTACTGTGCATATAAACTCAAAGTCATGCTTTTAGGAATCATTTTGAACACAGTAATGCAAACAACAATTATAAATTCATAAAAATTACAGAGCCAAATTAAACAAAAAGTTATTTTATGAGAACTTTTACTTTCTGCATCTATGAGGAAGAAACAATTGTGATGAGATAGAAGAGTGATGGAGAGTTAGAAACGAAATCATAAACTATCTTGGGGTTAAAGTTTTCAAAATAAGCTGGAGCCACATGGCAGATTGGAAGACTGAATTTCATCTCCTTTCCCCTTGATAATAAAGTTTTTTCTCCCTGTTACTCCTGATTAAAATGATATTAAAATGATAAATGAATAAAAAGGTATGCATGTATAAAAACAAAGCACAAGAAAAAGAAGGTAGCAGATGAGAGAGGGCAAAACATTTGTGAAGAGGGAAAATGAATATGCTGACAGCCAAGAGTTTGTAACAGGAAGAAGCCATAAGGTACCCTTCACCTCTGGGAGGCAAATTTCAAAGGACAAGGCCTCCTGGAGATGATGGAGGTGGCTCCTCGGCATTGTATCTGATCAATGCTCAGCCAGGGTTCTAGAAGCTCACCCTTGACGGGCCCCCAGCATGCATACAAGGCTTCATATAGCTTTCTGAGACCTTTCTTTCAAGACTGAATACAGAAAAAGAATGCCAGGATTTAAACAATGTCTTTTAAATGATGAGGAGGAAGTCAACCAACCCAAGAAAAAACTAATCAAAACAAAACTACTGGGAAAAAGAGTAAAGGCAGGGAGCAGCACTACTACAAATATTATCAGAGAGGGAAGGAAAAGCATGTCATAACATCTATCAAAGAAGAATTGTTAGGTTGTTAGGTGCTGTCGAGTCAAGTCCGACTCATAGTGACCCTCATAGGGTTTTCAGTGGCAGATTGTTTCGGGTTGCCTTGGGAGTGGGTTGCCATGTCCTTCTCCCATTTTGTGGTGCTGGGAACCGAACTCGGGACCTCAGAGACTGCAGAGCAGTGGTTTACCAACTGAGCTAAATCCCAGCCCTAAAATAAGAATAGGATATAATAAAAAAACAACTCAGAGAATAGGAATGTGTTCTTTGCTGAGGGTGCTGGCACACATCTAAGATATGAGCACTCAAGAGGCTGAGGGAAGAGGTTCAACACAAGTTTGAGGCTAGCCTGGGCTACATAGTGAGTTTCATGCCAGCCTCAGCCACATAGAAAGATCTGTCTCAAATAACAACAACCACCACCACAACAACAACAATAACAACAACAACAACACAACAAAAATTGGCTTTCAAAAAATGACTTCAACTGAAAGATTAAAGACACACTTGAGGAAACATTTCATAAACCACAATAAAAGACAATGATTTTAAAGCTGTAGGAGAGAATTCTAAGCATCAATCCAGGAACATAGGGCAAACAGCAAAGACCATTATTAAAGCAACACTATGAGAATATTCCCCTAGGCTGGGGATGTAGATCAGGGGTAGATTATCTGCCTAGCATGCTCAAGACCCTGGGTTCAATTTCAAAAAAATATACATATATTCCCCCAAAATAAAAGCGTGAGCTTCTAGACTAAAACAATGCATGAAAACAGGCCCATTTCAGAACATGAAGGACAAAGGCTGAAACTCTAGCAGAGATAAGAGTGGAAGCTAGCTGTATGAAGAATATCCTTCTGGCTCATTGAAATGCGAAGACAGCAGACTTCCTGACAATAAAAAGTAACAACACTTCTCATCAATAAAAAGTTGAGTGTTAACATGGAGCAATGCCTCCCAAATCCTGGGCAAAAAAGGAATTCCAACTGGAATTCTACTTACAACTAAATTTTATAGCTGGGAAGACAAAAAGGATATTTTATTTATTCTAATAAAAAATACTTCCCACAAATCCTACACCCCAAAATACAGGAAAATAAAAAAAAAAATACAGGAAAAAGGATTCACAAAATCCAGGAGGCTCGGGTTTCAGCCTCTATTGGAGGCACTAAGATAAAGACGGCAAAGGGAATGCCACGGCTGAGGTAAGAGGAAGAAAGATGGCTGTGCAGCAGGTCTGCTGAGAACCCAGTACAGGCTGGAGAAGGAGGAAGATTGAGGGTTCCTGAGGGTTGTCAGTTTGATCAATGGACCATCTGATGTGTCACTGAAGCTTAGAAGAGCTCTGGAGGTAAGAGTAACTAAGCAAAGGCAGTCTGAAGCTGCCCAGAATAGAGACTTGAGGAGCCAAGCCATGAAAGAGGAGTTTGCGTACCTCAGTCACATTGTAAGGAAACCTCTAAGGATGACAAAATTGGGAACTCAAAGGGGTCCATATCTGCTTCAATTCAAAGGGAAGTCAATGAAACAAATCAAACCATTACATATAAAGTCAGACCAACTGAACAAGAAACCCAAGAGC
Source organism: Pedetes capensis (assembly GCA_007922755.1). Taxonomy (NCBI): domain Eukaryota; kingdom Metazoa; phylum Chordata; class Mammalia; order Rodentia; family Pedetidae; genus Pedetes; species Pedetes capensis. Next base: position 2,684 of record VMDO01031456.1, read on the forward strand.
CAAGCTTCTAACTCCTTCCTCAGGGGAGTCCTTTCCCAATTCTCAGAAGATGCACAGACTGTCCGAGGAAATGTCTCAACTATACTGGCACCTAGGCTGGGATTTAGCTCAGTTGGTAGAGCACTGTGCTGCAGTCTCTGAGGTCCCAAGTTCAATTCCCAGCACCGCAAAAATGGGAGAAGGACCTGGCAATCCACTCCCAAGGCAATCCCGAAACAGTCAGCCATTGAAAACCCTATGAGGGTTGCTATGAGTCAGATACCGACTCGATGGCACCTAACAACAACATACTAGCACCTACTGTTTGTTATTGTAGGATTATTGTTTTGTTTTTCTGAAGCAACTCTCTTATTCTCTCACCAATTTACTGCTGTGTGTGTGCACACACATGTGTGTATGGATTCCAATTTATTCATTTCACCTTTTGGTTGAATATTTCTTCTAATTTTGTAATCATTTCAAAATATTCTAATTTTTGAGTATTTAATGAGTTAATTCCATTCTTTCTTATCAAGCAGTATATTTACTTCTGAATCCATGCATACACACACACACACACACACACACACACACACACACACACATATATAGTGATACACTAAAAGTTTTTCTTTTTATTCTTCTCATTGCACTTAAATTTTCTAGATTCAGGACTGGGTTCTCCTTTGATCCCATCATGGTTTAAGATATAGTTACAAATGTTTCTGCATGTGTTCTAGGTGGCTGATTTTTTTCCTCAATAATTCTTGTTTTATTGTATTTTGATCAGAGAGTAGAACAAACTGCTTTGGTTTTGAGGATTTATTGAGTTGCTTATGGCTCAAATGTTAAGTTTTGAAAAGCACTTTTAAGTAGATTTATTCTGGTTTTAGCCTGGCATATATCTTCCCATTTTCTTTTTCTTGAATCATGTTATTCAGATTCTGTACATCCTTGTTTTTGCTTGACTTATTTAATCTACCATTTTCTGAAATGAGTACACTTACATTATTATGTTCCTTCTCACACTTTCTGAAATTACTTTCAGTAGAGTGATACTGTATTATTTAGTGAATAAAGACTTATATCTGCTATAATCTCATAGAACCTCACTTTTTCTACTGCAAAGAGTACCCATCCACAGATGAGGAAACTGAAGCTAAGAACAGTGAGACAGTCTGCCCCATACCACAGAGTAAGTGGCAGCTCTGGACATCCAACTCAGGCCTGTCTGAAGCCTTGAACTAAGTAGTGCCCCACCGCGCACGCGCGCACACACACATACACACACACACACACACACACACACACACACGGGAACATATGTGGAAAAAAAGAAGACATCTGAAGTAATTTCAATGAGACACATTATCAATGCCCATCCTGCATCCCACACACCACCACAAGGCCAGAGGCCTTCATTCTGTAACAATTCCTGGTTCTCTGTGTAAAGAATTATATTATTATATTATATATGTATACTAATTCCTAAATATATTACTTTTGCACATTTTATGACACAGAGGTCCATCAAGTCTTCCATAGTCTGTGCTCTATTCACATAGAAAAAATCTTCATATATAATCCTGGACTCTGGCTCAAAAGTAAGTTTATATCTTGTAGTCTCAGTGTTGCTATTGTAAAATATTTCTATGTTAACAAGTACATAAACTTCATTTTATTCACTATGTAAATTAATTCAAGTAAAATGTAAATTCTGTCACAATTGTGTACCAAAGTCCTATTTTCACACAGATAAGAACTGATGCAATTTCTTTCAAATAATAGTTTATGCAGATTCTACATGAACTCCAAACAGCCTTGAGTATTGTTAACCCCTTAACTATTTTAATGAAAACAAAAATAAATGTCCACCCAAAAATGACATGCAGAAGTTTATCTGATCCATAAGGTAATATACTATTTTCAAATGTCTTTAGTAGTATCTTGATGTCATTGTTCTCCTTGTCAGTTGTATAAAATAAGACACTGACAAATTATTTTAAGACTGTTTACTTCCTGTTAAAACTCCAGGCTTTAATACCAGAATTAGAAATTCTGACATGAAATGGTAAAAACACCACCCACTACTTGCAAGCACATTACGACTGAAACAGTTCACTTTCCTTAAAACAGAGCTCTGTGCTTTCATGCTTCCCTGGGGCTTTGAAAGCAGAAACCTGTAAGGTTGTATATAGGTCTAGTATCAGAGGGGTTTTCTGTTTGAGTTTTCTCCAGTTTTTAAATATAAGAATATTTGCTTAATAATATTTTAGAGGACAGGCTAGAAGAGGGATATTGTATAATGATGCTTCTTTTTAAAAGATACCTATCTATGATAAGAGAAAAATGTACTTTTGGAATATACAAGTTTTACTCATACAAATTTGCCAGGAAACTCAAGTTAGAAATGATTCTAATAGTACCTCTAGGATTTGGAAGAATGCGGAGACATTTTAAAATTTTCATCTTTTGCTCATCTCTTTGACGTATATGAAAAATATATGATGGTAACTTTGGATATATTATGGCAAATTTCTAACTGGGGTGTGTGTGGGACGGTATAGGCACACACGTGTGCACACATGTGTATCCCTCAACAGATACTACCAAAGATAACTATTAAAGAAGAATATTTTTAGTCTTTCAGAGCTATACAAAATTTAGACTACAATAAATATAAATAACATGAAAAACCCCAGAGATTATAGGTATCAATTATATCCAGTTAAATACCAGAGAATAAAATAAGTTCTCAAGTTATGTACAGAGTTACATTGATTGGTAACTGGATTGGGCGGGTGCAAGACACTGATTAAGTGATTTAAACAAGAGGAGAGACATCCAGTGCTTATTAGAGCTGACATGTACTGCCTGTGACTCCCACTCTCCAATCTTCCTTATTGGTTGTTGTTGTTAGGGGCCGTTGAGTTGTGTCTGACTCCTAGTGATCCTCATAGGGTTTTCAATGGTTGATTGTTTCAAGAGTGGACTGCCACATCCTTCTCCCATTTTGCAATGGTGGGGATCGAATCTGGGTGCTCCAAAAGCTGAGAACAGCAGTCTACCAACTGAGCTAAATCCCACCTGAATCTTCCTTATAGTCAATACTAACTCCATCTGGAAATGTGACCCCATTCCTTGAGTATAAAAGAGGGTTGTTATTATTATAACAGTTATTTCCACTTCTTTCAGAGGCAAGTCTGAATTTATTTACTTGATGGTTTAAATGCCTTATAAATCTACTAGGGGCTGTAACATGTACCCGTAATCCCAGCAACTCAGGAGGCTGCATCAGGAGAAACTTGATGTCGAGTCCAGAGACAGCCTGTGCAACTTAGCAAGACCTTATCTCAAGGTAAAAAATAAGAAAGGGGCTGGGGGTGCAGCTCAGTGGTAAAGCATTTGCCTAGTTTGTGCAAAAGGCCCTGGGTTCAACCCCCTTAGTACTGAAAAAGATCAAAATAAGTACTGTATAAATCCTAAAGACCATGTAAATTCAAAAACTATCCATTCCTCAAATGTTTGTCTTTTCCTTTTTAAAGACAAGTTAATTTTCATTTTTCACTTCTGAAATGGTGGAATGATTATGCTGATCAACGCTGTGCTCTATTTACTCAAACCCTGCTCTACAACAAGATCTATAGCTGGATAACAGCCATGGTCCAGACATTAGGCATCAGCCCCAAGCAGCCTGGTTCATATATGAGGTCTGGGGAAGGACAGTGTTTCAGGCCTTCTAGCTCCCCACAACTATTGCAGTCTTCTCACTATCACATTTCCTCAGCATTCCCAGTTTTTCTGTATGCTTCACAAAATGCTTTTCTCTAAACTCCTCTTTATTTTTAATTATATTTCATTCAGAAGTTCTGGGCCCAACCTTTGAAGACTCGTTGGTAGATAAAATATGTCTAACATTTTCATATTACTACTGATTAGGTAACATAAATAAGAACATCAGTGAAGCTCCATTTTTATCAGATGAGCAGAAGTTCAGAGAAACTGCTGGAATAAGGGGGAGTATACCCATTGTTACTGGCTGCCAGCATTTCAAAATCTGGTCAGGAAAGGTGACTTAGTGACACACAAGCACATTGTGGGAGGCAAGTGAGCTTTGATGAAGTGAAGAGAGGCCTGGATGAGTTGCTAGACAGCCAAAAGGAGCTGTCCAGGAGGCATATTTGTTATTGGAACCTCAGCTCCACAGGAGCGGCATCTCCACAGAGATGAAGATACACTGTGGATAGATACACTGCAACATTATGGTCTGGCAAACTGAGGAAAATGACTCAAGTTTTGTTGGAGGCAGTAAGACAGCCAGTTATTTCACCCAGAAATACCTACCACTCAAAAACTTCTACTGTGGTGGCAGAGGAACATGCTAGCCTCTCTTCATGATGTCCAGCAGATCTGTGTCATGGTGGAAAAGGCTCATATCTGTGTTGCACAATAGGGTACCACTAGCCACATGTGGCTACAATAAGCATTTGGAAAATGACTCATTAGGACTGAGGGACTGAAGTTTGAACTTTATTTAATTTTAATTAATTCAAGTTGAAATGGACTCATGTGACTAGTAAGTATCATACTGGACTTTGGAACTCCAGATTAAACACCTGTGCACACATGCACCACACAAGAAAAGCTTGAGGAAGAGTCTCTGTTGTCACACACTTCAGGGAAGGTCTGAAAGTGGCTCCAACGCCAGGGGAGTCCTCTTTTAATTCAGACCACACTCCTGATTCTATAATTCACTTCTCTTCTCTCTTTGCCTCCCTCTGTCTGTCCTTCCCTCTGTTCTTGCTTCCCTCACACTGCACAAGGACATTTCTACTGGATTTAGCTTCACTCTGATAATCCATAAATCCCATAAATGTGCACAAGTAACTAAAGTGTCTGCACTACACATTTTTATGTGTTAATATATATGCATATATTGTTGTTGTTAGATACCATTGAGTCAGGTCCAACTCACATATGACATTTATATCCATGTATGCCCTTTGGAGTGTTTTTCATTATGTCTCATAGTAACACTTGCTCTCAGTCATGAGAAATGCATTTGGCACAGCTTTCCAGGACTGCAATCCTCTGATAAAACAAAAACTTCCTTATTGCATTTAGATCGCTTTCATGTGAACAAATGTCTTCTTGCTTCGCTGGCTATATAACGTATTCCTTTGTCTTTACATTATCTATGTTTGTTTGATATGTTTGAGTATTTGGACATATTCGATGTTGATTCTTTTCAGTTTTAATTTATATATTCTGTTGCTACATCATCAAATGAATAATTCATCTATGCATCATTATACCAGTTGATGGGGGCAGAAAAAGCAGTATAGTCTTATGCATTTATTTATCCTTGTTTTTGCTTATAAACACCATCCTGTCCACACTATTTTCAAACATTTAAAACACAAACTTCATACTTGTTTTCTATTTTTTCACAGGTTGAATCTCTTCTCCAAGTGAATAAAAAAGAGAAAAGGAAACAGAGGCAAGCTGAAAACAGGAAAGGAAAAAAAGGGGGAGTTCTGGAATTCTCTAGAAGAGAGAAAGACTCAGCAGTGGTGTAGAGATAATTCAGATTCAGAACAGGAATGAGATGTGGTGGTTGAGAGTATCAGAAAGTATGTTCTTGTTAGGAAAACCCTCAGCAGAGACTCAGGGATGTGATATGAGTTTGGAAAATGCCTCAGGAGTCCAAGCTGACTCTGGAGGGGCAGAGAGGCAGACAGCAGTACTCATCAAGGAAGGGCCTTAACACGGGGGAAGGGAGTACGACAGGGAAGCTGGCTCTAAGGGACTCATGTATGATGTGACAAGGAGCCACTACTCATCATTATGTTCTTATTCATTCTTGAAATCATTTACGAAAGAAAATCTTTACCTGTGATGTCCTGCATAACGTGGACCACGGATATGGCCTATTCCTCGGCACCCAGGAGTAGGACAAACAGCTTGACCTGGAAGGATTTTCACATCATTTGTCCCTTCAGAAAGTAAAAGAACATACCTTGAAAACATCCTCATTAAAGAAGAACTGGAGAGACTAAAATATGTAAGTGATGTTAACTGAGGCTTTACAAATTAGAAATAAACCATTACCAAAAAACACTGAGTACTTGTGATGCTATATAAAATGACTTAGTAGAAAATACCAGTGCTATAATAAATAAAACTCAAAGCACAACTTATGTTAGAGAGAGAGGATAATGAATAGGTACTGAAGAAATTAAATTAAAAAGGAAAACAGATAAGAGAACATTCACTTCTTTCTTTCAGAGATTAATAACAGCTATGGCAATAGAGGCACTGAGCTGAGGACTTGAGTAACTGACACCACCACAGCCAAGCCAGCCACACAGCATACCAGGCCCCAGCCAGGCTTGCTCAGGCTGCTGTCACAGCTGGGCAAAGAAAGACCTGACTTTAGACTCTACCACACTAGCCCGCACTTCCCAGGCCTACGCTGCAGCCCAGAAGTGTGTTCCATGAACCCCAAGGCCAACCAGGATGAGACCCTGACACCATTCTGTAAGGTTCCTCACTCTCCCCAGCCCTACCTGAGCAAGTGCATGTGCATGCACAGAGGAAAGCAGCTTCTGGAATGTTCCATCCCATGCTCTCCCACTGCTTGAGGCCTTTCGTCCCTGGCCATCCTGCACACTCCTTCTTCCTCCCCTGCTCTCCCACTTCTATTTCCTGTTCCACAAGCTGCGTCCCTCATCCTCATTCAACATTTCCTCATCTCCCAGCTCCAGTCATCTGGATGCTGACTGCAGATTTGCAGACCTGTTTGAGGAGTCACTGCCTTCTCTTTCTCTGGAGCCTCCCCCAGGCCTCCCTCCTAAGGCTCTTGCACCCCTCAGGCCAATGTCACGGGATCCACCCACCGACTTCTTGCTCTCTCACCCATCTGCTCCTGCCACCCCACATCATTCGGGGATGACTGACCCTGGGCCAACGGGTTCCACTCTGCCTCATCTCCAGCAGCCAGCCCTGCAAGCTCAGCACCCACAGGCAACCCGTCCACAGCACCACCCTGAAGACCACTGCTCTCTTCAGCTCCAGGGGGCTTTCCCCTGACCCACCTGGTCTCACACACAGAGAGAACACTGTCTGGGGCTTGTCATCACTGGAAATGGCCTGCAGTAAACTCACAGAAACAATATCCCATCCCATCCGACTATAGCATTGAATCCTTCCAGAGTGCAAGCTGAGGGCCCCAACTGCTGCTGATGTTTTCAACATGAATGCAACTTCCAGGCCACTGGTTTCCCTTCTTTTCTTTCATCGCTAACCCCACCCCCAACATAACCCAATTCCCCTGTCTAACTTAGAGCCCATCAGCCATTCTCTGCCCTTCTATTCTAAATAACTTCACCTTGTTTGTCTTGCTGATGTTTTCTCATGGGTGCAAGGGAGAAGGGGAACAGCCATGGATCCACTGAGCCATCCTCCTGCCCCGTGTTTATATAACTATGCTCTTCTGGGAAAAAACTGCACGCAGCAATGACTACGTGTTAACAAAACACCACCATCCCAAATCGTCCACTCACCTCCATGCCTTGGCTCTCCTCACAAGCTGAGCGAACAGGAGCCAGAGGCAGGAGCTCCTTCCCAGGCACCCCTGGGCCATCACCTCCCCCTTCCCTTTCCTTGCAACGCAGGGCGCACTGTCCCCTCCCCCAAAGCAAATCTTGTTTATGCCTTGGTCTCACCCCCCTTGCCTGGGATTTTCAGTCTCTCATACTGACTTACCAACATTTAAATATATCCAGTTTCATGTATTATAAAAAGGGAAAAAGGGGTGAACAAAACAGAAAAAATTGGATCCTGCCCTGCCTTACAGGCTGTTCCCCATTCACAGCCAAACTTCTCAAAGGAGTTGTCTCTATTTCCTCACACCTTATTAATCGGTCTTCCAAGGTCACTGGTGACCGCTACACACTTAGCCTCTGTGCACTGCTGAGTGTGTATCACATTCAATGTCTTGGGACTGTTAATCACAGTCAGTCATCTCCTTGGATTGCTGTTGTCCCCTGGCTTTGGTGACTTCACGCTCTGACTGTTTCCCTTCTGAAAATGAACATTCTCTGCTAACATCCTTTGCCAGGTTTCCCTTCTTTAGTCAACCTTAAAATGTCAGAAAACTTTCTCAAGATTTGCTCCATTTCCCAGCTCTATGCTACAGACACAGATAGCAGTCCAGCCATTCTTTAAGTTCCACTTGACAGTGCCACTGGGTTTCCTAAAGTCATTTCACACTTAACATGTACAAACTGAACTCATCATTTTTTCCCCTGAGGTGCTCTTCTCAATAAACTGTACCACACTCCATGTCAGAAATCTGGATGCTTGGCATCCTCTTTTCTTCATGGCACTGCACCCCAGCTATCAATCTCTGCTCTGACATTTAAATATTCTCCTAATCTGCCATCTTACTTTCATTACTCTAATGACTGGGCTAAGCCAGCCATTATCATCTCCTGCTTGGAAAATTTAATAGCCACCTTTACTCATCCCAATCAGTTCTTCATCTTGTATTCAGTGTAATATTTTCAAAACATAATTTGAATCATATCACTGTCCTCTTAGCACCTTTAATGGCTTCTCAGTGCTATTACACCTCAGCCCCAAATCCCCAGCCTGCCTAACCTGGTCTGGCCCCTACTTACATCTTCAGAGACATCTAACTTGGTTTTCTCCTCATTCAACACTCTGCATCTATAATGTACTCTTCCTGTCCCCTGAACCTGCCAAGTTCTTTCATAATGTAGGTTACTTGTATGGTAGAATGTGTGTCTGATGGTTACCTTGAATAATACCTACTTATCTTCCAGTTCACAGTTATATTTACTTCTTCAGGCTAACTTCTAAAAAGAGGTTAGGTCCCAATTTTATATAGTATTTTCTTCAACCACACATTAAATACATATGTTTTATTTACAACATTAGACTACTCACTACTAAGTCACCAGTATCTAGCTTGACACAAAATGGACACTTACTAAGTGCTTACTGAATGAACAGGAGAGTGTTCCATAGATCTTCCCTTGGGGTGCACACAAGCTAGAAGAGAGTCTTATACATAACCAGAAATTCATAAACATTATCATGAAGTTGCATGAAAATACTGACTGAACGAGTTTAGTCCCACCAGCAGCATATGAGTTCATTTCTCCTGGCATCTCAACTACCATTTGTTGTTCTCTGCTTCCTAGTAGTCATAATGTGAATTTCTCTGCTCTTCCATACCCTCCCCACTATGATGGACTAACACTTCTGAAACCATGAGCAAAAATAAGTAGTTACTCCCCTTAAATTACTTCTCCTAGATATATTTGGTGACAATGCTGCAAAAGTACCCAATACAGCCCTAATTAAGAAAAATATTTGTGTCATAGTAAATAAAAAGATCTAAGAGAAAAGAAACAAAGGGTATACAAATAGACTTTCTCTATAGAGTTTATTTCATGATACACTACCAAGGCACCATCACAAAGGTCTGGAATAAGAAACTCATAAGAAAACAAACAAAAATATTCTCCACCAGCCAGCCCAGGTACAACTCTTATTGTTGTTAGTTGCTGTCAAATGGGTCCAAATCATAGCGATCCTATGTACAGGAAAACAAAACACTCCCCAATCCTATGCCATGCACATGATCTTATTTATGTTTGTACCCATTGTTCCAGAAACTGTGTCAATCCATCTAGTGGAGGGTTTCCCTTTTTTTCATTGACATGTCCCTCTCCCAAACATGATGTCCTTCTCCAGGGATTAGTCCCTCCTGACTACATGCCCAAAGTATATAAGATGCAGTCTAGCCATCCTTGCCTCTAAGGAACATTCTGGTTGCACATCTTCTAGAACAGACTTGTTTCTTTTGGCAGTCCATGGTATATCCAATATTCATCTCCAGCACTATAATTCAAAAGCATCAATTCTTCTCCTGTCTCCCTTGTTCAATGCCCAGCTTTCACAACCATATGGTTGTGACTGAAAATACTATGGTATTAGTCAGGTGCACCTTCATCTGCAATGTGATATCTTTACTTTTCAATACTTTAAAGAGATCTTTTCCCACAGCTTTTCCCAAAGCAATGTGTCCTTTGCTACTTCCACAAGTGTTGACTGTAGAACCAAGAAAAGCAAAATTGTGAACAACCTCGATCTTTTCTCCTTTTATCATGAAGTTGCATACTGACATAGTTATAAGCCTTTTTGTTTTATTGATGTTGAGGTGCAATCCATGCTGAAGGCTGTGTTCTTTGATCTTCATCAATAAATGTTTCGAATTCTCTTCACTTTCAGCAAACAGAGTTGTGTCATCTGTATAACACAGATTGTTAATGAGTCTTCCTCCAATCCTGATGCCATGTTCCTCTTCATAAATTCCTGCTTCTCAGGTTTTTTGCTCAGCATAGAAATTGAAGAGATATGGTGAAAGGATACAGCCCTGACACACAACTTTCTTGACTTTATACAAGTGTTTTCTTGTTCTGTTCAAACGACTGCCTTCTGGTCCATGTACAGACTCCACGTGAGTACTATTAGGTGTTCTGGTATTCCCATTCTTTGCAGTGTTATCCATAATTTGTTATGATCTACACAGTCAAATGCCTTTGCATAGTCCATAAAAAAGATAAACACCTTTCTGATATTCTCTACTTTTGGCTAATATCCAGCTGACATCAGCAGTGATGTCCCTGATTCCTGGCCCTCTTCTGAATCCAACTTGATTTTCTGGCAGATCCCTGTCTATATACTACTGCAGTTGCTTTTGAATGATCTTCAGTAAAATTTTGTTTGCATGTGATATTAATGATATTGTTTGATAGTTGCTACATTAAGTTGGATCCTTTTCTTGAGAATAGGCACAAATATGGATCTCTTCCAGTCATTTGGCCAGGTAGCTGTTCTCCAAATCTACTGGAATAAACACATTAGCACTTCCAGTGCTGCATCAGTTTGTTTATACATCTCTATTAGTATTCCATCAATTCCTACATCCTTATGTTTCACCAATTCCTTCAAGGCAGCTTCTACCTTTTCCTTCAGTACCACTGGTTACTCATAATATGCATCCTCTTGAAGTAGTTGTCATCTACCAGTTCTTTTTTTATATAATGACTCTGTGTATTCCTTCCATCTTCTTTTGGGTTTCCTGCAAAATATTTTCTCCGTAGAATAATATTTTCTCTGTAGAATCTTTCACTATTAACATTCAAGGACTGAATTTTTTCTTCAATTTCTTAAACTTGAGAAAAACAGAGCATGTTCTTCCCTTTTGGTTTTCTGTCTTCAGCTCTTTGCACATGTCATTAAAATATTTGATTTTTGTCTTGTCAAGCTGCCTTTTGAAATCTTCCATTTAGTTCCTTACATGCCTTCCTTTTATTTTAGCTGCTTAATGTTCAAGGGCAAGCTTCAGAGTCTCTTTTGACACATAATTTGGTCTTTTCTATTTTTCCTATCTTTTTAATAACCTTTTGCTTTGTTCATGAATGATATCTTTGATGCCATGCTACAACTTATCTGGTCTTCTATCATTCCTGTCTAACGCATTAAACCTGTTCTTGAGGTGGTCTCTGAATTCAGGTGGGATATACTTAAGGCCATACCTTGGCACTCATACACTTATTCTAATTTTCTTCAGTTTCAGTTTGAACTTGCATATGAGCAGTTGGTGATCTGATTGACAATCAGCACCTGGTCTTGTTTTGATATTTGATATTGAGCCTTTCCATCATCTCTTCCCACAAATGCAGTCAATTTGGTTCCTGTATGTTCCATTTGGTGAATTCCATGTGTATAGTTGCCATTTATGCTGGTGAAAAAATATATTTGCAATGAAAAGATCATTGGTCTGACAAAATTTTATCATGTGATCTCCAACATCATTTCTGTTACCAAAGCCATATTTTCCGACTACTGAGCCTTCTTCTTTGTTTCCAACCTTTGCAGTCCAGTCACCAGTAATTATTAGTACAACTTGACTGCATGTTCAATCTGTTTCACATTGAAGAAGCTGGTAGAAGTCTTCTCCATCTTCATTTTTGAACTTAGTGGTGGGTGTGTAAATTTGAATAATAGTCATATTAACTGGTCTTCCTTGTAGGCATATGGATATTATTCTATCATTGATACATTGTACTTCAGGACAGATCTTGAAATGTCTTTTTTGATGATGACTACAACCCCATTTCTCTTTGTCATTCCCAGCATAGTAGACCATATGATTATCTGACTCAAAATGGCCCATGCCAGTCCATTTTAGCTCATTGATACCTAGAATGTGAATGTTTATGCACTCCATTTCTCTTATTTTGAATTTTCCTAGGCCTGCAGCCATACCACTGTAGCATCTGATCCCATCATATCTTGGAAGCTAAGCAAGGTCAGGCCTGTTTAGTACTTGGATGGGAGACCACCTGTGAGCACCGGGTGCTGTAGGCTTGGGAAAAGGACTCGACAACCCACTCACAAAAAGCAATCAGACATTGTAAACCCTATGAACAGCCGAGAAGCACAATAGTGCTTCATCTGTTATACTTAGGGTTGCTATGAGTTGTATACTGACTTGACAACACCTAACAACAACAAGAACAATTTTCCTAGATTCATACTACATACATTCCATGGTTCAATTATTAATGGATGTTTACAGATGTTTCTCCTCAATTTGAGTTGTCTCACATCAGCAAATCAAGGTCCCTGGGCTTTACACCATTTCTGTCATTAGGGTAGACTTTATTTTGAGGAGGCAACTCTTCCCCAGTAGCCTTTTTGAGTGCTTTCCAACATGGGGGTTCATTTTCTGGCACTATACTGACAATGTTTCTTTGCTATTCCTAGGGTTTTCAATGGCTGATTATTTCAGGAGTGGGTTCCCAGATCCTCATTCCTAGTCTGTCTTATTCTGGAGGCTGAGCTAAAACTTGCCCACCATGGGCGACCCTTCTGATATCTATAATACCAATAGCATGGGTTTCACCCTCATAGCATCATGCAATCCCCCATGGTACAGCAAACTGACAGACATGTGGGGGATACACAAGTCTCTAGGTGGACAATATTCCACATACAGTGAATGATACTTCATATTGTTTTCAGTACTATTTTAACTTATTTGATCAAATTAAGGTTTAAAATGATATTTCTAATACTAACCAATGCATGTTTATCTCTCCATCTCTGGTCGGTACCACAATTCTCTCCTTATTAGAGCTGGAAGTATAAGTACAACCTGGACTATTAGTAGAAGAATCATCACATTAAGAACCATAGCAAAGGACATAACAAAGAAGGAATCAAGACAAGTACAAGATAAAAATTCATGGAACCTAGCAATTCACTCATTAAATTCTGAATGATGAAGTATAATGGGCTGATTCAGTGGTGAATTAAACAGAGAGCCATCCATTGGGGAAAAAGAATCTGTAAATTCTACAACAGTTCACATTACTGCCTCTAAGATAAAGAGAACTCCAGATCTAATTAGTGTTTTCCCTCCATAAAATAATCACACCTCTGCCAATAATATCTAACTTGTAATTGGATATTTAGAGAACTAGGCTTCAAGAAAAAATGTTCTCAGCTCCAAATCACTTCTTTAGAGACATGGTCCTTGACCTCATTACACATTCTCACCTTATTTTTTCTTCTTCCTGAAATTATCTTCCTAATTTATTTGCTTATCATTTGTCTCCCTTCACTAGAGTAAGGACCTTCACCTTATCTAACTCATTACCACTGTAACCCCAGCACCTTCTGAAGCAATGATTGGCACAGGCTAGCTACTCAATAGATATATCTTATGCATAAATAATAATAATGGTTAATGTCTGTAGCCATTATTTTTGTAGATCTTTATTACAATGTTGCGAATGATTGTTTTATTCTTGTTCAAGAGGTTAACTTACCTAAAATCAATTTCTAAACCTCTACTTTTAAGTACAATGAGCTGCTTGATATATCAAAGAGCATGAATAATTTCTCATTTATTCCAAGACTTCAATGAAAATTTTATTCAGGAAAGAGTAAATCTAATTGCATAGTTCTTTTTGCAAGGACAAAAAAGAAACAGAAAATACTCTTAAAAACTGGAAATTACTTGAATTATGGATAGTGCTCCCCGCTAATATGAGGCAGTTGAAAGATGTCCTCATGGGCTCCGCCCTCAGAGGGAAATCCATAGCTACTATACCACTAAAGTTGCTTGCCCAATGTCCACTCCCTCCTTTCTTACTAACCTCTGATTTTGTTCAGGGGAGCAATGTGCTCAGCTAAAAATGTCATAATTCCAGCCTCCCTCACATGCAGACATGGTCCTGCAGCTGATACTTCCAATAAGACCTCAGAGAAATGTACTACAAAGCTGTGCCTAAATGATTTTCTTTCTTATAAAAAGGATGAAGAAGAGGCTGGCATTGCTTTGCCCAATCCTTCTTTGGGCTTCCTGGAATGCAGATGTAAAGCTGATGAGGTGAAAAGCACCAAGACAAAAACAAAAGTGTTGAGGAAAGAAGGTAGAGAAAGAGAGAGCCTAGACCCAGGACATTGCCAGCCTGGGCCCCATGACCAGTGATGTCATGGAGGAAAATAACCCTCTGTTTGATTAAGTCACTGCAAACAGATTCTGTGTTACTTGCAGCTGAAAAATTCTTAGGCTAAAACAACAATTCTATTTTTTTTTCCTTCTGTGAAATCAAGCAACTGTCCAAAATAGTAATGATAATAATAATAATAATAATAATAATAATAATAATGTTGCCTGAGAGCATTAGGTCTATTTTCATGTAAAGATGATATAACATAAGTCATCAAGGTGAAATCAAGAACTGAGAGCAATTGTACTGATCACTAGAAAATGAGGAAAGGAAAGCCAATGTGGTGGAACATACCTATAATCCCAGCACTTGGGAGGCTGAGGCAGGAGGACAGATGCCAAATTTCTGACAAGCCTGGTCTACATAGTGAGTGTCAGGCCAGCTGGGGTTACACAGACAGATACAATCTCAAAAAAAAAAAAAGAAAGAAAGAAAGAAAGAAAGAAAAGAAAAGAAAAGAAAAAGAAAAAGAAGAAAAAAAGGAAAAGAAAAGAAAAGAAAGAAAAATAGAATGGGAATTCTTCTTTCAAAATGGCCCTAGGTGGAGGCTATGAACGGAGTGATGGAAAGGCTCTGTACTCCACCCAGAATTGGTTATAGGCTGATATCATCTTTCCCCTCCTGAGCAGGATGCAGCATTATCTCAAAATTGCTATTTTATTTGAGATGCAGCTGACCTAGAGTAGAGTGGTAATACTAAGGCTGATTGAAGTAAATTAAGAGGATCTGTTCATTTAAATACATAGGAGTTCCAGATTGATGTTGGCCAGCATCAGAGAATAAAGATCAAGCTGTGGTATTCTTATCCTAATTTCAACACTAATTACAAACTAAAAAGTATGTATTTCAATTGGTTCATTTAGCAAAATTTTTATAAAGAAATGACATTAGCACTGGGTGGTGATATCCACTGGAGTATACACAAACACTTTTTTTGAAAAGAGAGATAGCTTTAACTATCATTGATAAAGAGTCTTCATTTCTTCTTATTTTTTAAGTCAAAGTAACCACTGAAGGTTATTCCTTCACTTAAAGAGACAGTGAGTATCTGTTGTGGGCCAAAGTGCTCTATAATGTCTGGCACTAGACGCAAAGAAAGGCCCTGTCCTCTTGGAGCTCACCTTCCAGTGCTGAAGACAGAGTAAACCACAAAACAAGAGCCCAGACACGCTGTCAGAGAGGGAGGGTAGTATGGGGGCACACTGTGGATTAAGGGAGAGAAAGCGATATAGTGGCCACAGGCATGCTTTGGAAGGCTGGGTAACCAGGAAAGTCCTGACATATGCAGGCGCCTCCGCGAAGTGACAGCACAAGTTGCCCAGGGTACCGCAAAAGGCCAGGGTGGCAGAGCTGCAGGGTGGTGCAGAGAGTGGGAGGACCTCCCTTCATTCTGGGCTGCACAGGACACTGCAAGCACTGAGATGAGCAGGAGTTGGTGAGAGCACACCTAATGAGCCCTGTTCTCTATTCTTCGAGAAGTGTTCGCTTCCTCCACTGGAACATGCGGTGGGCTTACAGCAAGCACTGCTCTGTGTTGGAGCTGGTAGCAAACCTCAAAGAGGCAACACAAGGATGGAGACCATGTCTACCATTCAAAGCCATGGGCTGGACGGGATCCCATGGTCAATAGTGTCAATAAAGAAGAAAAGTCGCAGGCCTGGACTCTGGGAAATACCAGCCTGCTGATGCTAGAAAAGAGTAAAAGAAGAGGCTGAGAAGACTAGCCATGGAAGACAGGAATGCCAGGAGAGCACAGCGGAGAGGCACACTGAGTCAGGGTGTCATGAAGAGAGCCATTGGCTGTGCACAATGATGCTGAGAGATAAGGTTGCTTGTTTTATGGAAGTTCAATAGAGAACAGACAAGAAAAAAAGAAAAAGTTACACTTAAAGTAATTTTTTGGAGGACTTTTTATAGAAAAGGGGGTATAAAGTCATTACAAAACATGGGGTTATGGCCAAAAATGTATTATTATCATTGTTTTTGTTTGAGTAATGATGAGACTGTTTCAGCAGAGGGAAAACTTGATAACGTAGACAGAAAGGGTGTAATGGTAGGAAAAGGTCCTAGAGTGTGAACACAGTGATAGGGCTGTGTCCAGGTGAGGAGGGACACTCTTTGGATGCAGGGACTGTCCGCAGGTGCAGGGGAAAGGACGTCAAAGCATACATGTTCAGAAGAGGAAGCTGATATAGCCAGTGGT
Source organism: Pedetes capensis (assembly GCA_007922755.1). Classification (NCBI taxonomy): domain Eukaryota; kingdom Metazoa; phylum Chordata; class Mammalia; order Rodentia; family Pedetidae; genus Pedetes; species Pedetes capensis. The sequence goes on from VMDO01031456.1 coordinate 19,487, forward strand.
GGAAGGATGACAAATGTCTCCATTGACACCTTTTATTTTCTCAGCAAATTAGTCAGTGAAGTCAACAGCTGAGATTGAGAAGGAGATAAGGAGCAAAAAGCATTAAACCTAAAGACAAAATGAATAAAGTGGACTTGTACAAGTATACATGTATTCCCTTCTCGAATATCGAATCTTTTATTATCTTTATTTTAAACTGGAAACTGTTGGGTTAGATCCTGATTTTTTTCTACCCCCATCCCACTCAGGCAATTTATATTGTAGTTTGTGAAGATTTAATAAAATCATTATGTTTAACTGTTGGACAATGCAAATAATAAGCATTATCTTTCAAACAGAAATTATAGGTTAATTCTACCCATTTTCTATCTCCTAACGAAATTAGTGGGGCGAAGTCAAGATGGCGGACAGATAACACACACCTTCTGTTCCGGAGCAATAAGAAGCCTCGATTAGGGGTTTAAAAAAGCCAATTGAATAAATAGAAACAGAGATAATTTAGTTTGAGAGATAGAGAATGAAACTAGGTGTGCACTGAAATCAAGGATTAGGCTTCAGAGGAGCTACACAGTGGCCAGCAGCAGGACGCCGC
>VMDO01031457.1:0-20073 GCA_007922755.1 Pedetes capensis
TTCTTTTTTTTTTTTTTTTTTTTTTTTTTTTTTACTGGGGGTTGAACCCAGGGCCTCGCGCCTGCATGCTCTGCAAGTGCTGGACCACTGAGCTGCACCTCAGCCCATTTTTTTTTTTTTTTTACTTTTTTTTTTTGAGACAGGGTCTTGCTAAATTACGCAGACTGCCTCTGGTCTCGAACTTGTGATCCTCCCACCTCTGCCTCCCGAGCCGCTGGGATTACAGGCCTGCGCCACCACACCCGGCCCTAGTTCATATTCTTGCTGAATTGCCCTAGCTATTATCTCCGGTGCGATGTTGAATAGAAGTGTTGAGCACAGACATTTATGCATTACTTCAGATCTTAGATGTAAAGCTTTCAAGATTTCACTATTATTTCCTTCTTTCTGTTTTTTTTTTTTTTTTTTTTTTGTGTGTGTGTGTGTGTGTGGTACTGGGGGTTGAACCCAGGGCCTCACACATGCTAGATATGTGCTCTACTACTGAGATGGGGCTGGGAGTTAGCTCAGTGGGTAGAGCACTGCGCTGCAGTCTCTGAGGTCCCAAGTTCAATTCCTAGCACCGCAAAAATGGGAGAAGGACTTGGCAATCCACTCCCAAGGCAATCCCGAAATAGTTAGCCATTGAAAACCCTATGAGGGTCGCTATGAGTTAGATACCGACTCAACGGCACCTAACAACAACAACACTGAGATGCACCTCCAGCCTCTGTTTTATATTTTTTTTTATTTTGAGATAAGGTCTTGCTAAGTTACACAGGCTGCCTCTGGGCTCAAATGTGACATCCTCCTGCTTCAGTCTCCCACATTGCTGGTGCCACAGCACCTGGCATTAGTCATTCACTCTTAAGTCTATTATTAGTAGTGAGTTAATGGTACATATTCTTTATTGAGTTTAGGAAGTTCCTTCTTTTCCAAGTATGTTAAGGTTTTGTTTGATTGATTAGTTTTGTCATAAAATTGTGTTGGTACTTCATTCTCTTCACTCTTTTTTAAATCAACTTTTCTTAGGTTTTCACTCATTTTTTTCCTCTTATTGCATTGGAAACCAACTATGTGAATAGTTATGCCTACTGTCTGCCAAAGGATCTTTTTTTACTTTCCAACCAGAAAGGTCAGACACAGTACTGTATGTGGGTTGTTAGGTGCCATCCAGTTGGGTCTGACTCGTAGGGACCCTATGTACAACAGAATGAAACACTACCCAACACTGCCACACACAGGATATTTTTAATGCTTAAGCCCATTGTTGCAGTCATTACATCAATCCATCTACTTGAGAATCTTCCTTTTTTAATTGAGCTGCCACTCTCCCAAATATGATGTCTTTCTCCAGGGATTGGTCCCTCCTGACTACATGTCCAAAATACTTAAGATGCAGCATAGCCATCCTTGCCTCCAAGGAGTACTCTGGTTGCACTTCCTCTATGACAGATCTGTTGGTTCTTTTGGCAGCCCATGGTATCTTCAATATTCATCTCCAGCACCATAATTCAAAAGCATCAGTTCTTCTCCTGTCTCCTTTATTCACTGTCCAGCTTTCACAACCATATGATATGACTGAAAATACCTTGATATACATCAGGCACACCTTGATCTTACTTTTAAGCACTTTAAAGAGGTCTTTTGCAACAGCTTTTCCCAATGCAACACGTCTTTTGATTTCTTGACTGCTGCTTCTATGGGTATTTATTGTTGAACCAAGTAAAGCAAAATTTTTGACAACTTCAATCTTTTCTCTGTTTATCGTGAAGTTGTGTACTGACCCAGTTGCAAAGAGTTTTGTTTTCTTGATATTGAGGTGCAACTCATACTGTTAGTCAAATCTACAATACCTACATTAAAGATACTACTAAAGAATCAGTGCAGAATGTATGTCCTACTATAGTGGGAAGCATAATATCTCTTGGGAGAATAACATTTTTTGCCATGAGTGTTTATGATACATTATTTTGACCCAGAAGAAAATAGCATTTTTTTTATTGACATGGTAGCCTGCTATAGGGAGTAAAGGAAAGAAGTAGATAAAGGTTGGAGAAACTGCATGAACTAAGACATACAAATAGAATGGGTCATTGAAAATTCAAGAGCTAGTGAAGGAAGAGACTGAGCTTATGCATATGAGTTCAGTTGTTTTCTAGCACAAGTGGGTGATATGTGAGTCCTAGAAGTCTTCTCTCAGCCCTTCAAGTTGTGGGTGGATCTACTGAACCCAGATCTGGAATCCTGGTGTTCACAGTCATCTCATGGTTGAGAGGGAGCCAGCAAATCATCTCTTGGCATTTAAGGAAATTTTCTCTTAATAGAACCAAGACATAGCTCTCTGCTTATTCATAATCACCAATTTAGCAGTATGTTTCAGTATTTCAAAGCTTTATCTTTTTCTTTTCTTTCTTAGGAAAGGTAAAGATGTTTTCTTCTCTCCCTCCATTGTGTTCCCAAGCTTCCATTATTTTCTGCATATTAATCTGAAAAATTATCAAGCCTTTCACATCTTTCAAAGACAGATTTCTCACCATTCTAGAGTACATGGTAGGCATCGCTTCCAGAGCCCTTATCTATTATTTTCTTCTGTATCCAGCTCAATTTAAAGCTTACTTTGGTTTAGCTACAGTGCCAATTTGCTGATTTATGTTTAACCCACCTCCCAAGGATTTTCTCTAACTTGAGTGATACCAGTCCTGTTTCCTTAATTCCTGCCTCTGTGGATAGCTAGGGAAAGTTTTTTCATTGCCTCTCTCTCTCTTTCTGAGACATTTATCATTTTATAGCTCCCTCTATTTCCTCCATGGGGCTTGGATTTAGCTCGGTAGAGTGCTGCACTGCAGTCTCTGAGGTCCCAAGTTCAATTCCCAGCACTGCAAAAATGGGAGAAGGGCCTAGCAATCCACTCCCATGGCAATCCCAAAACAGTCAGCCATTGAAAACCCTATGAGGGTCACTATGAGTCGGATACCAACTTGACAGCACCTAACAACAACAACAACTGTTTCCTCTAGGCTTCACCTGGCTTCTTCTTGACTCTGAAGAAGCCTGACGGATGTTTTTGTACTGAGGTATGAGACGCTTAATATGTTGCCTCACCTCTGAGTCCTAACATTTTAAAGCAGGACATCAAGGTAATATGGACATTAGAAGCTGGCATGGCTCTCAATGGATTCTGCTTCCTAGTGTTTCTTCATTTGGGTGATTTCTTTCATCTTGAGTGTGGGATGGCCTTGGTGACTGCTTGTGATGAGTAGATTGGCATAAGTGATGGGATGTTGGTACTTTAATTAGATTGCAAACTATTGCAAATTCTCTCTTCCTAGTCATTCTCTCTTTGCTTTCTTGATTTGCATATTTTGGTGAAGCAGGCTGCTGGGCTCTGGAGATACACATGGTAAGGGACTAAAGGCAGCCTCTGACCAAGAGATAGTGAGGGACTGAGGCCCTCCACTTAACAGCTTGCAAGGAACTGAATACTGCCAACAACTACATGACTATGGATGTGACTCCTTCCCCAGTTGGACCTAACAACAACACAAATATGAGTGGTTAATACTTAATCCAAAGTGATGGCTTCTAAGTGGAAAACAGAACATCTGAACATCCAGAAACAGGAAAGGCATTTCACTGAAGCAGAGGTTGTCCTTGGCTCTGCTCCACAGGGACTATTGCCTACTTTTTCTAAACATAAGTTTGTCTTTATTGATGTCAGCCAACAACCTTACAATCCTTAACAGTTAACTCTTCAGGATTTGCCTTGTCCAATCTGCAGTTACCATTCATGTGTGAACCTGGGATAGGCCAATTGCTGAGGTTATTAGTTTTCTTTCCCTTTATCATTTGACCTAGACATGTTGGAATTGACCTGCTCCCTGTTTGTATTCACATAATTCTCCAACTTGTCAGAATTAATTCAACAGCTTCTCTTCAGTTGTCAGCCACATCTACCAGCTTGGCATTGTTGTTGTTAAGTGCCATCAAGTTGAGTCCGACTCATAGTGACCCTATGTGCAACAGAATGTAACACTCTCCAACACTGTGCCTTGTCCAGCACTATTGTCAGTGCTTCTCTGCTACTCATAGGGTTTTCAATAGCTGATTGTTTTGAGAGTGGGCTTCCAGGTCCTTCTCCCTATCCTGCAGCATCTGGTATTCCTAGGCAATCTCCCATCCAAGGACTAATCAGGCTGCCCCTGCTCAGCTTCTGAGATCAGGCAGGATTGGATGCCAGGGTATTATGGCTGCAGACAGCCTGGCATTACTAGAAAATATTACATGAATGTATTCCCTAAGCCCATTAGCTAACTCATGAAGACAATATCATGGTTCATGGAGAACCAACCCTTATGGAACCAACTTAACAGTCCTTAGAAAATGATCCTCAAATCAAGTATATTATTTAACCTGTATTTTCCTAGTTTTCTCAGCAAATATGAAACTGATCAAAAGTCTTACTAGAGCCAATTCTCATCCTTTCTTACCTGGCCCCCACACTAAGAATGGAGATGTTTGCTCTGATTTCTTCTACACTTTCATCTGGAGGATGCTAGCCCCAGAGGTAACAGTTCAGCAACTGGCTTGCAGCCAGGATTCAATGTGTCACTGATAGTAAACAGCAACAACAGAGTAGGAGACCTTTAAGGTCTATTCCATTCTCTCTCTGCTCAAATAGGAAGGACCAATAGGTTGTCACTCTAACTCATGACATTCATCATTCTATTCTAAATTAACTGTTTTCACAGCATTTAGATTTTACAAAGCCAAGTGATGCTACCTTCCCTACTAGTTACAAATGATTGTTTTTTATACAAGGTCTTACTCTATGGCCTACTTTGGCCTAGAACTTGCTGTATAGCTCAGGGTTATCTTAAACTTATGATCCTACTGTCTTAGCCTCCCAAGTGCTAGAATAGCATGTTGTTGTTGTTGTTAGGTGCCTTCGAGTTAGTATCCGACTCATAGCAACCCTCATAGGGTTTTCAATGGCTGACTGTTTCAGGATTGCCTTGAGTCTGGATTTCCAGGCCCTTCTCCCATTTTTGTGGTGCTGGGAATTTATTTGGGACCTCAGAGACTGCAGTGCAGTGCTCTACCAACTGAGCCAAATCCCAGCCCCAAAATAGCATGTATGTGCCACCAAGTCTAGCCTATAAAGGATTACTTTAAATGCTACCTTCCAATTATTCTGTGGGTCTGGAAACTCCCTGCTATAAGCTGGAATATTTAACTAGGCCTAAACTAAGGATAGGATATAGACATCCTTGTCTTCTGGGTGTTTGTTTTGTAGAGAATTAAACCAGATATTATGTAAGAAAGTAAGAGAGAAAAAAATATTATTATTATTATTTTTGTAGTACTTGGGGCTGAACCCATGGCCTCACACATATCATCAAGTGCTCTGCCACTAAACTGAGCATGCCCCCAGCTCATGTTTTATTTTTTATCTTGACACAGCATCTTGCTAAGTTGTGCAGGCTCCCTGTAGCCTTGCACTTGCCATCCCCCTGCCTCTGCCTCCAGAGTCGCTGGGATTACTGGTATGAGCCACTATGCCTGGCTAATAGTATTCTTTTTATGAAAGTCTTCAGTGCTTTTAAGAGGAAAGAAAAAAACTTCTTGAAAGACTATGGATGGGCTGGAGAGGTAGCTTAGTGCAAGAGTGCTCACCTACTATGTTCTATTTCTATCCCTGTGACAAAATACCTGAGGAAAAAAAGTTAAAGGAGGCAAAGTTCATTTGGGCTCATGGTTTCAGAATTTTTACTCCATGGTCAGCTGTCTCTGTTATTTTTAGGCCTGTGGCAGGCAGAAACATCATGCTGGAAGGGCGTGGTATAGCCAGGAAGGAGGGACAGGGCCACAGGCTGGGGACAAGCTCTACCCTTCAAAGGCCCACTCCCAGTGACCTACTTCCTCCAACTCAGCCCCACCTCCTAATAGCCATTCAGTATGAACTCATCAATAGATTGATCTGCTGATGTGGTCAGCACTTTCATGGTCTAGTCACCTCTCAATAGCACCACCAGTTGGGAACATTTTATATCCAAATCATAATACCTAGCTTGCTCATTGCCCTGGGTTCCATCTCCAGCACCACAAAAATAGATAAGCGAGACAGCAACCTTGTCTCAAAAAGTAAAAAATGGGCTGGAGGTACAGCTCAGTGGTCCAGCACTTGCGGAGCATGCAAGCAGGAGGCCCTGGGTTCAACCTCCAGTACTTCAGGAAAAAAAAGAGAGAAATAAAGGAAATAAATAAATAAATAAATAAATAAATAAAGCTGGGAACAGTGGCATCCACTTCTAAGCCTAACAGCTCAAGAGGCTAAGGCAGGAGTATCTCAAGTTCGATTCCAGAGGCAGCCTGCACAGCTTAGCAAGACCCTGACTCAAAATAAAAATATAAAAAACTGGTATGGGATGCAGCCCAGTGGGAGAGCCCTTGCAAAGTATGTGCAAGGCCCTGGGTTCAATGTCCAAGTACTATAAAAATAAATAAATCAATCAAAATAAAATGTCTATAGATACAAAGAATAGAAATACAAACATTCTCTCTCTCTCTCTCTCTCTCTCTCTCTCTCTCTGTGTGTGTGTGTGTGTGTGTGTGTGTGTGTGTGTGTGTGGTGTGTGTTTAAGGAATTTGTTTGAGAACACTGGTACTTGGATAGCTGCTGCTAATATTAGCATCAAGTGCTCCATGATTTTATTGAGTATAAGCTCCAGTGGAAGCAATAACTGTACAAGTACTCAGGCCATGACAGAGAAGTGGGGTATAAGGATCTAAAGGTGTAGTTGTAATGATTAAATTGCAAATCATCCTGTGTTTCCCAATAGATAACACTACAAAATAACATTCTAGATGGTAAAGGACAAATAAGCATGCTGAAGACTCTGCTTGGACTCAAAGATACAATAAGGAAGAGCAAGAGTGGGAAAGGTTTTTGTTTCTTCGGTGATGTTTGTTTTCCTTTTCCCTTGCATTTTTGTAACTGGCAGCACTTTGCTTGGATTTTTAAAAAATGACAAATTCTTGCTCTTTTTTCAAATTTTAAAAGTCTAGTTAGAGAAAATGATTGATGTTTATATAGAGTAGCTTCAGCAGGATTGTCATCTTCAAGTTCAGGAAATTTTAATAGTACCTTTTCTTCTCACCTATATTATAGTTTATGTCATGTTGTTGTTGTTAGATGCCATGGAGTCTGGGCTGACTCATAGTGACCCTATGTACAGTGGATGAAACACTACCCCAAACTGTGCCATGCCTGCCACTATTGTCCGTGTTTATCTGCTATTCATAGGGTCTTTGATGGTTGATTGAGAGTGTGCTGCCAGGTCCACCTCCCAAGCCTACAGAACCTGGTGTTCCCAGGCAGTCTTCCATCCAAGTACGAACCAGGCCTGACCTTGCTTAGCTTCTGAGATCTGGTGGGATTGGATGCCCATGGTGAACTTTAAAGGCTTTGTTTCCACATATGTCTGGTTGGCCATTTTTCTGGTTTGATGGTAACAGGGAAAGAATATAGCACCCCTTCACTTAGGTAATTTCTGTGTATTTCTCGGGTTTCACTTGCAAATAAATTTTCATGGTCACCTCCCCTTACTCCCCTTAGATCACATTTCCTCACTCAGGTGCTCTCATATCAGCCTGTACGGTTTGTTTTAGCATTGATCAAGGAATGCCACTATATACTTTTGTTACTATTTTATGTCTGTCACCAGATAGCTGGTATTTATTGTTCTTTTCATTTTATATAAAATAACCCTATTTTGTTTGAGGTGGAAATTTTCCCACCTAAAATCTATATTTCCTAGGCTCCTATGCATTTCTAGCTGACTACATGGTATAATTCAGGCATTAAGATGTCAGTAAAAATTATACACTGAGACTATAGAGAATGCTGTTAAAAATGGCAGGAGACATAGCTGATGTTGTTGTTTTGTGCTTAGCATACTCTCTCTCTTTTCCTGCTTGGGCGATAGTCACAATGTTGGAAGAGAAACAGCCACTTTGCCCACTGTTCTGAGGCTGAGTAGAAAGACACATGAGGACGAGGCTTCAAATGGCAACACAGAGCTACCATACTCCTTGGCACTTAATTTTAACACAAGAGAAGTAATCACTTTGCTGATTTTCATTGCCATTTTTTAGAATTTCTCTTACTTACAGTGGTACAGAAGGATAAGCAAAGGAATAGTGTTAAGACTTACCTAGAGAAGAGGAGTCTGTTTCATTACACTATGTACCATAGCCCTGGGGAGTGATGTGAGGGAAAGTTGTACCCCTTCCTGGGAACTTATGATTAGAAGTCAGTGGAAGAGAAGAAAGTTGAGAGTGAAGCCAAGACATCACTGGAGAGTAATGGGACAGTTGCTTATTAAATGAGTAAAGCCAAAGGAAATGAGAAGAACATTATGAGGGTCTGTGGGATATCTAATGCTTCTGTTCTTAAGTGTGGTTGAGTTGGAGGAGAGAGGCTCAGTGTGGTTAGGACAATTATTATATGCATTAAGCAGTCTAGAGTGCATTAAAGGTGGAATGAATTGATTTTCTGCAACTATCCTCAGCCATCTTTTTAGAAAAATAATGACTAATGTATCCCTGCAAACATGCTTCTCTGGAAAAGCTTTTGGGGAAGGGAGATTTATTTTGCCTAATCTCTTTGCATCTATGTTATATATTATTTAATATGCTTATTTGACCTTGAGAATTATAACTCTGGCCACTAGGCAAAGGAAGGCTCACCAAAAGAAGAAAAATTATATTGAGCAGTTTTCTTATAAAATCACCTATTTAAGTTAAATTATTTTTCCATACTTAAGTGTGAAGAATGCACTGCCAATAAATGGTAAGTTATGCTTTGGGAAGGTGAGGTCTATAGGCCAAAGGACTGCTTAGGTTAGGGAGGAACTCTCTTTCCACTGTCTCCCACTTTTTACCTTTCTCCAGAGAGATTTTTCCCAAATGACTTCAGCTATTAGCCTCAGACCCTCTATACTACAGCAAGGCTCAGCCTTCCCATGAAGCATGCCAAAGCCTCTCATTGGAGGAAAACTTTGATCTCACTTCTCCAAAGCTTGCATCTGACCTCCTGAGCTTTACAGTGTCCCTGTGTTTTCCCCATTCACTAGGCTATTGTTGGCCTTAGAATAGTGCTTGGCCCATATACCAGTACTATTTATATCCTGCTGCTTCTTGCTGATTGACCTAGCTTTGGAATCCTTGCTTGCCCTGATCGTGGATAGTTATGTACACTTCTTTATAGGCTTGCCTTGTGGATTCTGATCCATTTCCTGCTCTGGCTTCTAGTACTTGCTTGATCAGTAACTAACACCCTATTTCTACTTCCCTGGTTCCTTGGCTGGGCCCTTCCAAATCAGCGAGTTTGTTTATAGGGTTAATCACAGAAAAGCAGGAAGAGCCAGGAGTGTTCAGTAGGAAATTTCTATGAGCACATAACTTGCACACATCCCAGGCACACACCAGAAGCCAGACTTCCTGCCTGTGGATGTGTTTATAGCATCCTTCTTTTGGCAAGTTTGGAACTGGTTAGTCCCTAGAATCTGATTTTATGAGCACATTCAATTTCAGATGTCCATTTTTACATGGTGTTCTTCCCTGTGTGTGAATCTGTTTCTATGTACAAATTTCCCCTTCTGAGAAGGACAGCAGTCATTCTAGATTAGAGCCCACCCTAGTGGCTCATCATAATTTAATTACATCTGCAAAGATTCTATTTTTAAATAAAGTCATAATCATAGATACCAGGGGTTCAGATTTCAATATATCTTTTTTTGTGTACTACTAGAGGATTGAACCCAAGGCACTCTACCACTGAGCTGCATCCCCTTATTGTTGTTGTTAGGTACCATAGAGTTGGGTCCAACTCATTGTGACCCTCATGGGGTTTTCATTGGCTGATTGTCTTGATTGCTTTAGGAGGGGATTTTCACATCCTCCTCCCATTTTTGTGGTGTTTGGGATGAAATCCCATTCCTCTGAGAGTACAGAACAGCCCTCTACAAGCTGCACCCCAGCCCCTTTTTAATTATTTTTTCTGAAATACAGTCTTGCTAAATTGCACAGGCTGCCTAAGGCCTTGAACTTGTGCTCCTTCTGCCAAGGAATAGCTGGGATTACAGGCATGTGCCACAGTGCCCAGCTCAGCATATCTTTTTTGGAGACACAATTCAATCCACAACAATACCAATTTCTTACTTTAAAAATCCTTTGGCCAAAGGCCTCTTAGAATTTGAAGCTTTTCCGATTGTAGAAAGTATATACCATCTGTTAGGTATCACTTCCAGAAGTACTAGGTATTCAAACACTGTTTTAGTTTTACAGAAAATTTAGTCAGCTTCACACTAGGTAAGACAAAGCCCTCCAATACGATCTCTTAACTTCAGGTCAGACTTTAATGCTGCAGAAGTTATGACTTAACTTTCAATTTAAAGATTTTTTTGGATGTTGGAATAGCAGCTAATGGATTATGGACCAATATCATACTGCTTTGGGTATTACACCCCTGAAAATCTTTGTCTCATAATTCCTTTCTTCCTAATTCCTGTTATCAGTATCCTAGTTCTGGTCCTGATGAACTCACCACCAACCCACCATATTAGGCACTCAATTGTCTCTTGCTGTAGCATGTCTGAACTCTTGACCATTCTGTGTGACCTCTCCCTCTCCCATCTCCAACTGGATTCATCCTCCTGTTACAGGACTCTGACTAAGTCATTCCCCAGATCAAATACCTTCTATCACTCTCCTTGGCCCAATGAACATACCCAAACTCTTCTGGAGAGCATTCAGGGCTTCTGCCACCTTCTGCCTGCAGGATCCCTGTGTAACAGCCTAGCTGAACTGCTCACTCTTTGTCATTTACTCCATAATGTGTGTGTGTGTTTCCATGACCCACAAGCCATGATTTCTCAATATCCAAATTCTACTTATTCATCAAGGCCAAGTTCTGATCATATCTACAGGAAGCCTTCTTTGATCCTTTCAGCTGGATGTGACCTCATGTCCTCCCTTTTTCCATAACAATGGTGAAGACAACATTTTTAAGCACTTACCATGTGCCAAAGCACATATACTTTGCATGTATTAATTAATTTATCCCCACAACAATCTGTGAGGTAAGTCTTCTATTCAGCTCTATTTTACATATGTAGAAACTGAAGTTCAGAGAAAATAAGGAACTTTCCCAGAGAGTGTGGAGTCTGTTACTGGCAAATTTGCAATTTTAACACTTGTCATATAGCTCCAGAGATGATTTGTTTAATCACTGTACCTTTTATTGTACTCATACTGTATAATTTATTACTCACTCTTGGGTTAAAAATCTTAACATCTATCTCCCTATGTAGATATTAGCTCTTTAATTCAAAGTTTCTAGATTTTATCTTTGAGTGCCCTAGAATTCTTAGTATGGTACTTTGCTTATACCCCAAATTTCCTTACGGTTAAGGATGCAACCTATAGTAACAGATTAACCCCCAAATCTTTATTTTTAAGTGATACTTGGGGGCTGAATCCAGGGCCTTACACACACTTTGCAAGTGCCCTGCCACTGGGCTGCACCCTAGCCTATTTATCATTTTTTGTCGTGAGTCAGGGTCTTGCTAAGTTGAGCAGGCTGCCTCTGGCCTTGAACTCAAGAACATCCTGCCTCTACTTCCTGAGTCACCAGGACTCAGTGTGTGCTACTGCACCTTGCCTAACCCCAAAATCTTAGTGGCTTAACACAGTAAACTTTGTTTCTGGTTCACACAACCAGTCCTGGTAGGTGCTTCTGGTTGGGTGGCCCTTTTCCTGGGGTTTAGAGGCTTGGTTTGTTGTTGTTGTTGTTTTGTTCTGTTTCATTTGTTTTGTTTCATCTCATGACTCTGTTTTTTTATCACCTGACTTCCAGGGTTACCCCAGGGCTGTCTTCCTTCTAGCTGAGTGGACAGTAAACAGTATATGAAGGGGTGACAATAGGAGGTTTGCATGGACCAGGCCTGGAAATGGTGCCTTTGTTTCTGTTGGCCAGAGCTCAGCCACACAGCTACATTGCACTTCAGGGAACACTGAGAAACAACCAAGTTGCAAATGCATGTGTCCCAAAGGACAAGGAAATAGCACGAGTAGAAGTAAACATTGACAGCATGCCCTTTGTCCAGTGTCATGCAGTGCTACATCCACCATAGCAGTATTGCTCTTAACTGATCAACCTCCCCAGAGGCCAGTCTGCCATTCAAAGAATGCCACAAACCCAGTCATTATGTAGACCATATTTTTCCACTTTGTCTTCAGGATATTGGGAAAATTTGTGTCAAAAGTCATGATAAAATCTGTTTCCCTATAAACACGTCCATTTAATCAGCTTAAAATCCATATTGAAATAAAATGTGTCATGGTTAGAATATAAAGTGTCCCCTAAAGGTCATATTCTTTAACGTTCAATCCCTAGCTGGTGGTGCTGTCCTGAGAGGCTATGGAACATTTGGGAGGAAAGTCTAGCTTGGAGGAGGCAAGTCTCGGGGGGTGGGACTTTGTAGGTTTTTCTCCTGGACCTGTGGCTCCACAGTCTCTCTGCTTTCTGTTTGAAAATATGTAAGGTTGCCTGCGATGGGTCCTGCCACCTGCCACCATCATGCTTGCCCAGCTGCCATTAAAAAATGATTTCTCTACCTGTGAGCCCCCAATAAATATCCCTTCCCTCTAAGTTTATTTGGGCTGGTATTTCTGATACAGTGACAACTGACTAATACAAAATGGTTTTGCACAGGTGCCTTCTAGTGACGTGTATCATTCAGGCATGCTTTGATCTTATTCATCTTCTAATAGTTGACTATAAGAGATTATTTGCCCATTAAAAACAATCACATATATATACACTTATGAGTCAATGTATCAATTTACCTAGATTAAATTGCACTTTATCTTGATTTGTTTATGGAGTGGGGAGCTATTTAGCTAACTCTTTTTCACCTAGTCTCAAACCTTTACAATAATTAATCAGCTGAAAATCACAATAAATTTACCTTTTAAACATGTTTTTGTTCTCTAAATGAGAAATATTAGAGCAATGTTCAAATAATTTTTAAAATCACTTGTTTGCTTTCTTCTTTTATGTCCTATAAGGCTGTGAATTTCTGGGGACTGAATAGTTCTCTTTAAACACATACATATCCTAGGTTTATTTGGCTGATATATAGGACAAAATTGATAATTGCTTTTGTAAGATATGAACAAAACATCCTATTTAGGCCTAAATTAGCTCTCACTGTCATTTATAGAATCAAAGTTAAACATTAAACAAATATGTGAGTAATTTAAAATTATTTTTCCAGTTTTATTCAGTTCTTCATGACTTATGCAAATATAGATTATATTAGGCAAAACCTCCACTGCCTATTTCCATTTTGCCCCAGACCTAATACCAATCAATTGTGCCTTGGCAAGAGTATTTTCTAAACACTTAAAACCCAAGCTGTATGGACAGTTCCTGGACATTACTAGGTAATTACTCAGAGGATGTTCCTTTTTCACATTAACCATATATGCTGATATTTTCCTTGGAACATTTTGGAGGCTTCAAGTCCTTCAAGCTTATCAGCTAGCTTGCTGACTTACTGAGTTCTCTTCCTGAGCATACCACATTTCTGCTGAGACCTTCGGCATAGCTGAGACAGCACAGCCTCTGCCACAGTGCTGATTTGCTCTGTCACTATGGGCAAGTCAGACTTTCTCTTGGCCTCAATTTCTTCCTCTGTGTAGATATAAAGGCTGCATTCGAAAATCTCCGAGATGTCCTCCCTGAGACCTGTTGTTTCTTGGAGGGCTGGAAACCTGTCATTCATCTGTGTCCCCAAAATTTGGGATGATGTCTAATCTATACTTGGTCCACTATAAATGTTTAAGTGAAGAAAAGAAAACCAAACAAAACAGAACAATCAATCAGCACATGGAAAGCACTTTAGGACGTGCCTGGCATGATATGAGCACTGTGCAGGTTTGTATCTGGACTCATGAGAAGTGCTGGCAACATGCATGGCCTGAGCCTCTTTGATAGCATGGGAGGGCTGCTGAGTGGACCTTCCTTGGTGGGTACATCAAAGACTTTCAGTCCTGGGATTTCTCTCAGAAAATAACCTGATGATGAAATGCTTCTGGACTCACTCAGCATCTTCTTTTCCCTCTCTGGGGAAGCTCACTCCTGGGACATTCTATGTGAGATCAATGTGAAGTGGGACTGGAACATGGAGCACAGGGCCCTCTCAGTCATGTTCAAGCCATCATCAGCATCGTAATGTGCCTGAAAGCGCAGATCCATATGTCTCCTTGGTCATCTCTCTTAGGACTCAGGCTCTCTCCTGTGCTGATGGCGCTGATCACAGTGCCCTTTGTAGTTTCTCCCAGTTCAAGCAGAATTGGGGCCTAAGGGACACCAACAATGTATTTCTTTTTCCATCAGTTCACTGTTGGCTTTTAGTAGGTTATTCAGATCAAATACCTTATAAAGAGAAGTCAAGAAGGAGCCCTGGGGCTCTGTGTGCAGTTACTAAATTACTCTGCTTCACACCCTTCCCCTGTCCCCGTTCCCTCTTGCTGCTATCAGTGCTGCTACTACGTATGGACAAATCCAACTGCCTTTCTCTCTCCAAAACTCATATGTTGAACTCCTAACCCCCAATGTGATGGTGTTAGGAAGTGGGGCCTTTGGGTTGTGATTACATCATAAGATTGAAGTCTTCATAAATGGGTTTAGTGCTCTTATAGAAGAGGCTCCTCTGGAGAGCTTCCTCACCGTTTATGCCAGGAGCAGTTACAATGAAACAGTGCCTGTCTAAGCAGACCGTGGGCTGGGATTTAGCTCAGTTAGTAGAGCACTGCGCTGCAGTCTCTGAGGTCCCTAGTTCAATTCCCAGCACCGCAAAAATGAGAGAAGGGCCTGACAATCCACTCCCAAGGCAATCCCGAAACAGACAGCTATTGAAAACCCTATGAGGGTCATTATGAGTCAGATACCGACTCAATGGCACCTAACAACAACAAGAAGAAGCAGACCCTCACCAGACCCAAACCTGCTAGTGCCTTGGTGTTGGGCTTCCTAGCCTCCAGAACTGTGAGCAATAAATTTCGGTTGATTATCACATGGTATTGGTATTTTGATTTTAGCAGTCCAAACAGACTAAGACACATTGACAGTCATGAGAAGTTCAGACTCTTCAGTTATACTTCATCTCCTGGACCCTCACTCCCACACATGGCACATGGCACCTTATTAGTGAGCTCACCCAGGTTCACTGGATTTGTAATCTCCACCCTTTTCCCATGGTGTTTATCTACATTGTTTTTTCTAAATTGCTATTGCTTACAATTTCTTTAATAGTTTATCATCTGCCTCCTCCAATTAGAATATAAGTAGATTTTCTTGTTTGCTGCTGTCTTTTCAGTGCCAAGAACAGTGCCTGGCACATAGTAGAAACATGAAAGACAATTATTGGATGGTTTTTCACAGATAATGGACACAAAGCACTTGGGAAAATATTCTCAGGTCTTTCTGCTCCCTCATCCACCTCTAGGGATTCTGCCACATTCCTTGTTTTAACACCCACTCCCTTGAAATTCCTGGGCAAGGAGTGTGAGCTTAGTTCCCTTTCCTATCCCTGTCACAACTGCAGTGATCATGCACTTCAGGTGATGTCTTAACTTGCCTGTCCTAGTTGAGCAATTGCTGAAGACATGTTCACTCTTTTTCCTTTATTCTTTGTCTGGGAGGGCAGTGGTGAAGAAAGTAGGGCTAGGAGAGTGCTTTCTTTTGATATCCTATTACTACAATCAAGCCACAAATCTTGGCTGGCTTCTGGTCTTTTTCTCTCTACTTTCTTTCTACTAATTCAAACAGATCTGAAGACCACTGGGCGGTATTCCCTGACATTTTCTTTCCTCTTCCATTTTCATTTCTTTTATCTGTAATCTGTCTTCTAACTAAGCTCTTGAAGGTTGTCTTAATTCAGCCTTCGCCATGAAGGATCAATTGTAGCTATCATTTGTTTATTGCCTGCAATACATTTATCTATGTGTGTGTGTATATGTGTGTGTGTGTGTGTGTGTGTGTGTGTGTAAAAAGGTACATGCACATTAGGCAATCATGTAAGCCAGACATGGTAGTGTACACCTGTAATCCCAGCACTTGCGATGATGAGGCAGGAGTATTATTGTGAGTTTCAGGCCCCCCTGGGCTACGTAGAAAGACCCTGCCTCAAAAATCAAAGTCAAAATTAAAAATATATATAATCACATATGCACATATCCACATATATACACACACATATAAACCATTTTGCAGGTGAGAAGACTGATGTTGTCCACAAGCCCTCAGAAGGTGAAGTCAAATTTCTTTTTAGTTTTTTCTCTTTAGTCCATTTTAGCCTACCCCATTTAAAACCACCCTTGAAAAGGTTGCCAAATCTTGTCCAATTTTGTTAATTTAAATTTTTCATTATGAAATATTTCAAACATACAAGAAAAGAAAATGTATCAGGTAAACCCATGTGTTATCATATATTTGCTTCAGGCTTTTTAATGTATTATTCAATACATTACAGAGAAGGTAACATCTGTTATGTACTTTTCCCTGGCCACATTCCCCCTACTTCTCCTCCAGGTGTAACTGCATTCATGAATTTTTTTATATTTCTTATGCTTGATTTTACATTATTTCTATATCCAAGTGGATTTATATCAACATATACTTAGTTTTGGAGAAGGACCTGGCAATCCACTCCCAATGCAATCCCGAAACAGTCAGCCATTGAAAACCCTATGAGGGTCGTTATGAGTCGGATACTGACTCGAAGGCACCTAACAACAACAATACTTAATTTTATAGTTTTTAACCATTTAATTAATATTCATCTTTGCAGCAATTGCCTTTTTAACTCAATATAGAAGATGCCAAAAATATGTATACACATTTTAGGAAAGGTAAAATCTGTATTAAAATTGTAATATTCAATACATACTGATAACAAAAGAAGAATTCAAGTTACATTTGTCTTTTGCAACTATAAGTGGTGCCCAGGGTTACCATAGCAGAAGCAGCAGGACTTTTTGTGCAAGAGCTCACAAATTCTCCCTTGTGCATATCACACACAGTACTCTGCATCTCAAACTTATCACAAATGTGTACAATTGTTAGGCATGCTGAAGATGCGGTTGCATATTCATGCCTCCATTGTCATTGTACTTCCACATCATTCTCAAATTTCAAATACCACTGCAAAATGGTCCTGTGCTCCTCAAATGACAATTATACTTCTGTCATTTCTTTGACTGTTCTCCCTGTCGCATGCTGGTGCTAGCATTCATTTGCTGAATGATTTTTTTTTTTTTTGAGTGAATGTCATACTACATATTGCTACCATAATTCAATTCAACTTCAAAGAGATAACATCTCTGTATAAAATTGTGTAAATATTTTTGACAGCCCCAGTATTGTTTTTGAGATTTTTCCATGCTGATATGGAATATCTCCCTTTTTCAGTCATTTTAGTTGCTTATAATATCATTACATAAATATAGCACAATTTACCTGGCCCCTTGCTGATGAGTAATTATATTTTTCCTTATTTTAATTTAAAAAACAAAAATGTTATTTTCACTTTATTCTACCTCTCAGAAAAATTTGCCATATTTGGCTACTCTTAGTCTTATGTAACATTGTTTCTTGATTCTGCAACTCCATAAATCTTGGTGTGTCTTCCTTCTCCTCTGGCCATTCCTTCTCAGCTTTCCTTTCCTTCTTGCCTTCTACTTAACCTAAAAATGTTGGGAGTCCCCAACTCTTGGTCTTGGACTCTTTTTCCTTCTCCCTCTCTCTTCTCTTTTCTTCCTGGGTAGTCTCATCTACTCTGATGACTTTAAATATAGGCTGATAGAGCTGGAGGTGTGGCTCAGTGGTAGAGCACTTGCTTAGCATGCACGAGGCCCTGGGTTCCATCCTTGGTATTGCAATAAATGAATAAATAAAAAATAAATAAGTAAACACTAACAATCCTCAAAGTAATCTCTCCTGTCCATACCTCCCCTCTGAGATCCAGACTCATGAATCATGACAATTGCCTATTTACCACCTTTGTTTGTATCTCTCAGAGGCCATTTGAAGTCAAATTTAAGACATCTTTACAAAAACAACTCTTAATCTTTTCTATGTAAGCCCTCCGTAGGGATTTTCTAAGATGTCCTTCAATGATATGGTCTCCTGGTATTCACATCTGTATCACAACTTTGTTTAATCTTTTCCCATTGAATGTTGGCTGGACCTTGTGCCTTGCTTCTAATAAGTATGGTATAGAAAAACTGGTGGGATATCACTTCTAAAATCAGGCTAAAAATGACTGACTTTCAGCTTGTTTGAATTCTCTCTGTCCCCTCTTATTTGTTCATTCTGATGAAGCCATTCACCATATTGTGAGCTGCCTGATGGGGAGGCTCCTAGACAAGGGACTGAGAGTGCTCTTGGGCCAATAATGAATTGACTGTTAATGTATGTATACACTTCAAAATATGACGTAGTATATAATAAAAACATACAATGTCACCTGTCAACATAAAAAATGTAAAAATAAATTTAAAAAAACTGGATTCTGCCAACAACTACAACTATGTGAATATGAACTTGGAAGTACGTCCTGCCACAGTTGGGCATGGTGCTGACTGCAGCTGATACAACACCTTGATTACCCTCTTATGAAAGATCCTGAAATAGGGAAGATCCAAGTAAGCTACACTGGGATGCCCAATTCACAGGAATTAGGAGATGATAAGTGTTTGTTGTTTTAACCAGCTAATTTTGAGAGTAATACGTTACATAAGACTAGATAACTAATACAAATTATGTTCACCTCCCAGAGGTCCACTATCAAGAAACCATCCACTTGACCCCTCAGGTTATAGAGTCTTCTTTGATTCATTCTTCTTCAATCTTCAAAGAACCCATTTGATACTTCTGTAGTTTCTGTCTCCAAAATATGGCATGAATATCTCCACACCTATTTCTACGGACATATACTAGGCCAAGCCACCATCATCTCTTGCCTTGAGAGAGGAATAAGAGGTCTGTAGACAGGTCCTGTAGGCAATGTTAAGGATATTTTGTCCTCCCCTCCTTTAATGCTTATTAAATGCTTATTAAATTTATTTATTCACTTACTTACCACATCTTTATATATTACTGAGGTTGTGTTTTAAGGACTGGAAATGGAGATGGATAAAATCTGAATGTGATCCCAGAATCGTGAAGTGTACAATAAAGAGAGATAGATATTAACTGAAAAATGTGAGAATGCTCTGAGGAAGAGAAAACTGGTTCTATGTGAGTAATCCAGGTGTCTACCAGCAGAAGAATGGGTTAAAAATGTGACATATATACACAATGGAATATTATTCAGCAGTAAACAAGAGTGAAATTATGGTGTTTGCAGCAAAGCCAAATAATTTGGACTCAAAAAGAGAAAGATTGCATGTTTTCACTCATATGCAGGATCTACCTTAAAGGGAAAATGTGTGTGTGTATGTGTGTGTGTGTGTGTGTGTGTGTATCAACATATTGCTGTTGTTAGGTGCCATTGAGTCAGATCCAACTCATAGCAACCCTCATAGGCTTTTCAATGGCTGATTGTTTTGGGATTGCTTCAGGAGCGATTGCCATGTGCTTCTTCCATTTTTTGTGGTGCTGGGGATTGAACCTGGGTCCTCAGAGAGTGTGGAGCAGTACTCTACCAACTGAGCTAAACCCCATCCTGTATCATATGTACATATATACAATTGTATATACCTAAGATTGGAAAATATAAGTGGATACACCATGAGGCAGGAAGGGGAAACTGGAATGGGGAGAGGGAAATAGGGAGGGGGAAGGAGAGCAACATAGTTGGGTAAAGAGGGAGAGAAAAAGTACAAAATACAGGATGCAATTTTATGAAATCATAATGAAACTCACTATAGTGTATGCAATTTAAAAAATCATACTGTACTTCAAATATACACAAATATCATTATTTGTTAATCAAAAATTCTTTTTGTAAAATGTTTAAG
>VMDO01031458.1:0-20073 GCA_007922755.1 Pedetes capensis
AAAAAAAAAAAAAAAAAAGAAAGAAAGAAAGAAAGAAAAAAGATGCCATGACCAGCAAGTCAGGTCTGCTTCCAGGTTCAAGGCATGGCTATGGGGATAACTGAGGCAATGAAGGAAAAATGAGGCCCATGGAAGACCAGGGCTGGAGTCCCAGGAGAGAACTGTGACCATAGAGAAGGCTCTCCCACAAGCTTCACTGTTAGGACATGGAATATCTCAGACAGTCTGCTAGGGGACTAGAGAGTCATAGACTAGTTGCTTTTGACACCTTCACCAATAGCTAGGAGACTCCAGAAGCAGAACAGCCCAGCTGGCCTGCAGGTGGTTATAGCCACATAAGAGGACCCAAGGGAAACAAGAACTGCTCAGCCAAGGTTAGCCAATACTGCTTATCTAAAGAGTCTCAAGCTATGCAAATGGTGGGTATATGAAGGCATTACATTTTGGCATGTTTGTCACACAGCAATAGATAACTGATACAGAAAATTATTTCAGTGCTTCAGATAATGACTATATATGATATACCAGGCCATTGTTGATTTTCTTAAGTATGATAACATTATTGTGATTATATAAAAATATGTTCTTATTTTTAGGAGATAAGGGATGACGCGTTACAATTTCTGCAACTTTATCTGAAGAGTTTCAGCAAAAAATAGAAATAGATGGCCTGATAAATAAATAAAGCAAATATGACAAAATGTTAATTGTTCAATCTAAGCAATGGGTGCAAAAATTTTCATAGTAAAACACTGGAGAATAAATTTTTAAAAAATCACCTATATCCCACTTTGAACATATATTTGAAAATGAAATTTTTTTACAATATGCTTTTGAGAATAATTAGTTATGAGTATTCATTTGGTTAACCTTTGGCTATTATTTTTTGGCTTTCCTCATGAACTCTCAGGAATTTCTAGAAAAAAATCCAATTTACAATTGTGTTAGATATACAATCCTAAGTGTTTTCCTAGGCAGTGTATGAATACTGGCTAGTAGATAAGACAAGCCTGGGATGACTCTTTAATAAACAACAATTGACAGAGACATGCCCTGGAACTGTGGTCTTGGGAGCCACAGAGACCTGGGATCAAATTGCAATTAAGCCATTTTTCAGAATCCACCTAACCATTCTGAGCTTCAATTTCCTTAGGTTTAAACTGAAGATCAAAATGACCATGTAACTAGATTATCATGATAACAAAATGTGGCTATGTGACTGGATGGACATGATAACAAAAAGTAAGAATTGTGTGACAACTCTACCTCATACCTGGTGTATCATGACTTTTATTTCCTTGAAGTCAAATGGCTGCAGAGGAGGAAAAGCAGGAAGACAGTCATCAGGGGCTCAGCTCTGCCCTAGCTTGGTCTCAGTGGGCCTACAATGGAGCTTTGCAGAGGCACATACAGCTTTATCTTCTAGATCACCCAAATCCCATCCGGTAGAACATTGGGCCAACCCCATGGAGAACCTCCATAAATAGTTGTCAAATAAATTAATGGGACTTGTCAGCATATTCCTTAAAGGGAAAATTGCATTTGGAGGGTGTTCCAGGAGCAAGCACTTAGAAGTCAATCGCAGAAGTAGCTAACATAACCATTTAAATAACCCTGTCACCACTTGGCTTCCTACTAGTCCATGTGACACAGTTGTGAAAGTTAGAAAAAATAGTCTCTTCCTCAAAATGCTTTATCTCGTATGTTTGAAAATTGCTGAAATATGCTTGATATTTTTAGGCTAAGACAATTATTATTGTCTGCTAGGTGATCATAATAAATATACGAATTAATTATAGCTGCCTTGTAAATCATAGACAGAAACTTTGCTTATTTTTTGTGTCTGGATATTCAAAATTCAAAAACACACACACAAACATTGTCATGGTTAAGGTGACTGTGTAGTTAAATTTCTGTTCATCCCTTCTATGAGCAGCTGGGAAAGAAGAGAAAGCTCAATCTCAGTGAAATCTAAGAGATTTGTAGTACTCAAACCAGAAGGAGGAAAAAGCAAAAGCAACAAGGGAAAAATATACCCCATATTTGTCATAAAATTATTTCTTCTCAGACCTGTTTTAAATACAGACCAACATTTGTTTCTGGTTTTATTTTTAACCTCCTTAAAAGAATATACTTTGATTTTTGTTCCTATTAAGCAGTGACCATTGCCAAAGTCAATAAAAACAATTTACTATAATCACGTGGAAAGTTGAGAGGGAGAGAGAGAAAGACAGACAGACAGAGAAAGCAAGGGAAATAGACAGGCCCAAGTTTCTCACTTAATCTAGGTTTCCACCCCTTTTTGATCTAATCTGATAAAGAGAATCTGAGGAGCTAAGACGGTGGTGTAGACCAGAGACCCTGAGCTCCTTCTTCCCCTATTTCCCCTTCAGTTTCCTCTCTGGAGCCAGCTGGCCTGCTGATAGTCTGGGGAGACACTAAATCTTCAGACTGGGCAGAGACCTCTAAGCTAGTGGTTTGCGAAGCAAAGTGCAAGGCAATTTACTGATAAATAAATAAAGCAAATATAACAGAATGTGAATTGTTCATGCAAGGCAATTTACTGGAGTGTAAGAAAAAACTGTATTTATGTTTTTTCATCATTTTGCAACACATTTGCTCTTTTAATAAAGTGGTCCATTTATTTAACTCATGTTGCTGTTGTTAGGTGCTGTCGAGTTGGTATCTGACTCATAGCGACCCTCTGTACAACAGGGGAAACACTATTGTCAATGCTTCTCTGCTGTTCATAGGGTTTTCAATGGCAGATTGATTTTTGGGAGGGGGTTGCCAGGTCCTTCTCCCAAGCCTGCAGCACCTGGTGTTCCAGACGGTCTCCCATCCAGGTACTACCCAGGCCTGGCCCTGCTTAGCTTCCGAGATCTGAGGGGATCGGATTCCACAGGGCTACGGCTGCAGGCTATTTAACTCATAAGTAAATGTATGTAATATATTTGATTTGTTAATAGAGTGGTACATATGTAAAATTTGTAAGTAAATTCATTCATTTTTTATTCACTCATTCTTTCATTCAATTGGGAGTAATTCATTCAATTGGGAGTAATATTCAACCTGTTTTTTAAGGGAGGTAGAGTCTACTGTCCTAGAGGAAATAATGGGTGTAGGACTTCCTTCCAATGAACCAAGAGACAGAAGGTAGAGTCACCTGGCTGAATACCAGAATTATAGGTATCTCTGGAGTGCGTATATATTAGTCAGGATTTTCTAGAGCAATAGCTGTTGTTAGGTAACGTCAAATCAGTATCCCACTCACAGCAACCCTGCGTATAACAGGGGAAACACTATTGTCAGTGATTCTCTGCTATTCATAGGGTTTTCAATGGCTGATTGATTTTTGAGAGTGGGCTGCCAGGTCCTTCTCCCAAGCCTACAGCACCTGGTATTCCCAGGCAGTCTCTCATCCAAGTACTAACCAGGCCCTACCCTGCTTAGCTTCTGAGATCTGTGATCAGACGCTAGAGTGGTGTGGCTGCTGAGGCTAATTTTTTCTTAGGTGTCTGTTATTTCAATATATTGTTTTGACTTTGGAGACACCGTGCCTGGGTTCTGATTCTCATTGCCTCTTGGGCATTCATTTCACCGTCAGGTCTGCACCAGCTTGCGGGAAAGGAGCCTGGCTCCTCTTCCTGCCCCATCAGTCCCTAACTGTGGCTGCCCAAGGAGGATCACTACCATGATGGACCTCATGGTCTGGCTGCTGTGACTCTGGTATCCTTTGGGCAGACCTAAAGAAAGGGCACAAACTTCAAAAGAAGATCATAGGCATGAACAGTCAGAAACAACAAGAACCAAAACCTGAGAAGAAACCCTTGGAATCCAGAAAGCATAGTCAACGCCATGTGGGCAGAACACTGCAGCATCCATATGCGATTTACTTTTCTTCCCTAAGAGAAAGCACGGAGAGGGGCAGTTGGAAGAGTTGGGTCAGGGAAGTGATAATGCTTTCAGGAAACTTCCTATCTTGCATTCCCGTGTTCTTAGTGTGTTGGCTTTTTGCCTTGGGGGCTGAGCTGCAGCATAATGTCCATGTTTTAAGCAGGAGCAAATGGGAAAGGTGACAGTCAGAAGGTCTGCCCTACCAAAGCTTTTAAGTTTTAAAACTTTCTTTGTACAGGAGGGAAAAGCCCCAAGCAAACTTCTCTTCTGACCTCATTCACCAGAACTGGAGCAAATTCTCACCCCCAAACCAAATGGTTGATCTAGACCAACTCTGATTTGGCCGCCAGGGCTGGGTTAAGAGCGCAGCATCCTGGAGATTCAAGGCTGTTGCTAGTGACCTGTACAAGTCAGCAGGGTTGGTGGCTGTTGGGTGGCTCTCAGCAGTATCCGTACCATCCTTCACTCCCACTGAGCTCATGCAATCAATGGGAATGATGTGATACAAGGAAAGGGCACAGAACGGAAAGAGAAGAGGACAGGAGCCTGAGGAAGCTAGCTAGTGGAGCAACAGTCAGAGTGTGGAAGAGGAACCATGGAGCATAGACAGGAGGGAAGCCAAAGGAGTAGGACATCATGGAACTCAAGGACCAAATAACATCCAGCTGCTGTGGTGGTTATCTAGTGCTGCGTAACAAACCACCCCTACCTTTACCCTTAAAACAATACTCGTTTATCATTCCACTCTCAGGTTTGGGGCCTGGCAGTCAGATGGTAGGTGTGGCCAGAGTCACGTCAAAGGCTCCTCCCTCACCCATCTGCTTGGGCTGCGAGGATCCAAACAGCTGGAGCCTGGAACAGCTGACCATCCCCAAACATCCCTCTGGATCTCTTCATGGTCTTTTTCCATGGTCTCTGCCTTGGAGAGCTCCAGGCTAGCCAGACCTATTATCACCTCCAAAGGTGTGTCATCCCTGGAGAGAGCTAAGTAGCAGGTGTGTTGCCTTAGATGACCTGGCCTCAGAAGTCACCAAGCATGTTGTCCTGCTGCATTCTCATTAGAAGGGAGTGATAAAGGCCCATTCATCTTCAGTGGCTCTGGGTGAAAGCGATGACACAGAGCTGCTAGCTGTGTTCAGGAATTCTCCACTTCATCTACTGCTTGGCTGCCACAAGGATTTGTTGTTGTTGTTAGGTGCCGTCGTGACTCAAAGCGACCCTATGTACAGCAGATCGAAACACTTCCCTATTCTGTGCCAGGTACACAATCTTATTTATGTTTAAGCCCATTGTTGCAGACACTGTGTCAATCCATCTGGTGGAGGGTTTCCCTCTTTTTCGCTGACCTGCCACTCTCCCAAACATGTCTTTCTCCAGGGATTGGTCTCTCCTGACTACATGTCCAAAATATGTAAGATGAAGTCTAGCTATTCTTGCTTCCAAGGAGCACTCTGGTTGCACTGCCTCTAGGACAGATCTCTTGGTTCTTTTGACAGTCCATGGTATACAGGGAGTTAATTGCTGGACAGGAGCAA
Source organism: Pedetes capensis (assembly GCA_007922755.1). Taxonomy (NCBI): domain Eukaryota; kingdom Metazoa; phylum Chordata; class Mammalia; order Rodentia; family Pedetidae; genus Pedetes; species Pedetes capensis. Next base: position 5,433 of record VMDO01031458.1, read on the forward strand.
ACAGTCCCAGGCCAGGATACAAGTGGCCCAGGTTGCCCAGCTGATCTAAGAGAGGAGCTCACCAGATCTTTCCAGAAGCTTTGCCATTCCCTCAGGGTTCTGTTTTGTTTCTTTCTGTTTTCTACTCTCTACCACAGGTTCCCATCCCACCCAATCCGCTGGCTTCCTGCCCAAGCTGACCTGCTCTGAGGTGCAAGCCACCGATAACAACCCCCACGCATTGCATTTTCCTCCGTGTTTACTGCAAAAGCTGAGTGATCAAAGGTCACTTTTGCAGCCGCAGCTTCTGCTGCCTGGCTCTGTCTCCCTGGCACCTTCTTATCTCCGATCTATACTCTGCCTATTTCCAAGGGCTTGGAGGCTACTCACATGAGCAAACAAAAGGCACAGGAAGGTAATTAGAGAATAAAGAGACCTGCATGGAGAAGATAAAGGGAGCAGAGAAGTACTGGGCGGCTCTAAATTTCCTGGCAGTGAAGCCCAAAATGTGAATCTTGGGTTATATGTTTTTTTAAAAATTTCTCTTCAGAGACAAACTTTTCCTTCAAGGCTCATTTACCAAAACAGGATACTGAATAGGCAAAGTCAATACAATACTTTTAACTTCACTTTGGCAAGCGCCATGGACTATCTTCTACTGATCCTTTATGAAGATTAAATATAGGTTATGTCTAATAGGCTGTCTCTTCTAATATCCTGTGTCCTTCTCCAGAAACTTTACTGAGAATCTTCAGTATGTCAGACACTATGCTAAGTGTTGAAATTTTCAATTTCTTCCTGAGTCCTGTAAGACAGAACTTCTCCAACTTGAGCGTGCAACACAATCCCCTGGACTGCTTGTTAATGCTCTGGACCTCGTCTGCTGTTTCTGATTCTCCAGATCTAGGCAGGGCTTAAGAACGTGCATTTCTAACAAGTACCCAGGTGCTGCTGGTGCTGCTGGCCCAGAGATCGTACTTTGAAAGCCACTGCTGGAAGAGCAACCTGCAAAAGTAGGTGTCCTAAAGCATGGCTTCTGCTATGTTATGTGCATTGGACACGAGATTTGAGAGGGAACGGAGAGTAGTCCATGCATCTGAGAGATTAAGAGTCAAGATTATTTCCATCTGGACAGAATGCCAATCCACTTCATGAAATTGTAAGACAGAGGGGCCCATTAGAATATGAGCAGTATTTTTTCTCAGCTAAGAACATGGGATCTTTAAAATAATAATAATAATAATAATAATAATAATAATAAGGCCCTAAAGTTACTGCCAAGTCACATACAATATTGTGATGATATGAAGAGATATTTGAACTGAAAGATCATTTGAAATACCTGTGTTCTTCTCATCCCTTAGCCCATAAAAGAACCCTGCTATTGCCTCTAAGAATGGTCTGTCTTTACGGAGACCATCATCTTGATGGACTTGTGAAAATGAATTAAATTCAAAATTCATCCCTCATAGGCTAAGTGAATTGGTCTCTTAAATGGAGGTTAAAATAGCCCAACATTTTCTTGCTACATGTTCCTCAGATAATTATCACTAATACCTCGCATCATTTACTATTTAGATCTCAATGAAAATCATCCATATACAGAGATTTGGGTCTAATTTTTTTAATATGGGATATTTATTAAAATATTTAAAGAAAATGGAATAATCTAGCCAACTGACATTTCCAAGGGGTTCTATGTAAGTTTTGAAAAATCAGATTTTCAGATTTTCAATTGGTTGAAATACACAAATAACCAACTTAATAACCAAGACTTCCAGTGAAAAACAGGCCATTAAAATAAAGCAATTTTTCTGCTCCACTCAAAAAATCCCTTCAAGCCAAATATCAGGATGCATTTTTAGGCACATAGTCCTAAAGGAGGACACAGAGAAGATAATATCATAACACACTCTTGGAGGTGGGAAAACAGGAAGACAGGGGGTAACTGTCTTGGTAGCTAGAGACGGCTATTTCCTAAGCCTGTGAGGGAAGAAACCAAGAAGCAGGGAGAATTGTCCTGCAGGTCCCCTAGAAGGCCAGTTACCTGTACAAATGGAGATAAGGAGGTGTTAAGAGATGAATTGTGTCCCGCTCCCGAAATATTGTGTTGAGCGTTTAACCCCCAGATGCTGAGATTGTGGCCATACTTAAAGATAAAGTCTTTCCAGGGATAATTAAGTTATAGTAGGTCATTAGGGGGAGAAGGACCTGGCAATCCACTCCCAAGGCAATCCCGAAACAGTCAGCCATTGAAAACCCTATGAGGGTCACTATGAGTCGGATACCGACTCAACGGCACCTAACAACAACAACAACAAGGTCATTAGGGGCTGGGATTTAGCTCAGTTGGTAGAGTGCTGCGCTGCAGACTCTGAGATCCCAAGTTCGATTCCAAGCACCGCAAAATGGGAGAAGGACGTGACAACCCACTCCCAAAGCAATCCCGAAACAGTCAGCCATTGAAAACCCTATGAGGGTCGCTATGAGTCGGACTCTACTCGACGGCACCTAACAACAACAGGTCATTAGGAGGAGCTCTAATCCAGGATAACTGGAGTCCTTACAAGAAGAGAAAATGTGGACACAGATGTGGACAGAAAGCAGTCAATGTGAAGACAAAAGAACATGGTCATCTGCAAGCCAATGAGATGCCTGTAATGAAGGCTTCCTTTATGGCCCTCAGAAAGACCACCTGGATCAAGGTGCCAACACCTTGGCCTCAGACTTCCAGCCTCCAGAACTATAAGACAATATATTTCAATTGTATACACTGTTGTTGTTGTTATGGTTGTTATTGTTAGGTGCCGTCAAGTCGTGTCTGACTCATAGTGACCCTCACAGGGTTTTCAGTGGCTGACTGTTTTGGGATTGCCTCAGGAGTGGGTTGCCACGACCTTCTCCCATTTTTATGGTGCTGGGAGTCGAACTTGGTACCTCAGGGACTGCAGAGTGGCACTCTACCAACTGAGCTAAATCCCAGCCCTGTATATACTGTTAGAGGGATATAATAGGCAGGAAGAAAGGGAGTAGAGGCCCCTGCAGCCCTGTGCCTCCCAGCTCATCCATATGCTTCCCAGCCACGTGTAAGGTGAATGTCAATGTAAACTTCCTCTGAAACAAGTGTTTTGATCTGATGGCCAGTGCTTCCCCCATGAAGAATATGTTTACCAATGGCATGGTTGCTAGGAGATAATATCTTCTTTCAGATAACCTGGTCCATAACCTTTAGCACCTTTACAAATGGTGTAATCTGTAACCAGTACTCTCTTTGCAAATGAGGGCCACAGGTGCCTCCAGCCCAGTAAAGGGACCCTCAGTTGAAGCAGGACCCTTCCTGGGATAAAGAGAAAGACCCATTTTATAGCCCAGACTGGCCAGTCTGGAAGGAGGGGTGGGAGAAACTCAATACACTTGAAAGCAAGATCAAAGAGAAGGGAGGAATATCTGTTCCCTTAATGAGATAGGGACATAAAAACCCCAAAAGTCCCTCCCCTTGGTGCAGTATCCAGAATCCTCAGTGCCCACAGTTCTCAGCTGTGTCCAATTCTCAATATCCAGATATGTTTGCTATGCCTATTCATCTGCAGCTTACAGCAATGGTCAGAGAGTCATACAGAAGTCTACAGAGGTCTACAGCTATCTATCATCTACAAAGATGTTCAGAGATGCCCACAGGCTCATGGATGGACCTATATCATTCCTAACCTCCAACGCAGATGCATAAATGCTGCTGTTCATGGGTATTCACTGCTGGGCCAGCCTGCTTTCTGCCTTCTATATCAGGAAACATAAATTCCTCTCTTTACCTGTCCATCTCCTCTCCTCATGCTGACTTAACTCCTCTCTTCTCCCTCTCTCTCTCTCTCCCCCTCCCTCTCTCTCTCTCTCCATCCCCCATGGCCTAGGCCCCAACCTACTCACCCCAAGCCTATCTGCTCTGGCTCTCCTTTTAATTCTAAAATAAAGTATCTTCTAAGTTCCCTTCTGGGTCGGCTTGTAAAATCATTTATAAATGAGGCCAGTACTTCCTGGACCCTCCCCCCAGAGGACAGAAATGCCCTGGACCTATGCCCCCTGGTAGCAAACACCTCCAATTCTCTGCATTCTTGACCGTATGAAACAGAGAGTCCTGCCCTTAGGGAAACCCACAATGATTAAGGGTAAGGGTACTGCAATGATAACAGGAGAATTAAGTTAAATTCATATATACATGCAGGTAGGAAATTAGAAAATTCTTCCCTGGGACATAGTGGCTCATGTCTGTGGTCACAGTGACTCTAGAAGCAGAGGCAGGAGGGTCATGAGTTTGAGGTTTGAGGCAACTTGCACAACTTAGTGAGATCTTGTCTCAAGATTAAATGAATAGCCGGGGGTGGTGGCGTATGCCTATAATCCCAGCGGCTCAGGAGGTGGAGGCAGGTGGATGGCAAATCTGAGACCAGAGGCAGTCTGCATAACTCAGTGAGACCCTGTCTCAAAAAGTAAAAAAAAAAAAAAAAGGGGGGCTGGGGGTGCAGCTCAGTGGTCCAGCATTTGCAGAGAATGCAAGTGGAAGGCCCTGGGTTCAACCCTCAGTACCGCAAAAAAAAAAAAAAAAAGATTAAATAAATAGATAAATACATACATGCATACATACATAAATACATGCATACATACATACATACATACATGAAGGGGTTGGGGGTGAACTCAGTGGTAGAGCAAGTCTAAAGTATACTCAAGGCCCTATGTTCAGCCTCCCAGTACTGAAGAAAAAAAGAAAAAAGAAAAAGAAAATTCTTCTTTGAAGAATTCCACTAGCCCAACTAAAAGGATATTCAGGCAGGGCATGGTGGTACACACCTGCAATCTCACACTTAGGAAGCTGAGGCAGAAGGATCATAAATTCGAGGCCAGTCTGGGCTACATAGCGAGATCTTGTCAGAGAAGGAAAGAAAGAAAAGGCAGAAAGACAGAATGAAATAGGGAGAGAGAGAGAGAGAGAGAGAGAGAGAGAGAGAGAGAAGAGAGGATAGAAGGAAGGAAGGAAAGAAGGAAAGAAGGAAAATATTGGGACTTTTGTGACAGAATGGGCCATACATTGGATTCCTATTGTTGCTGTAACATATTACCACAAACTGAATGATTTCAAATGGCATGAATTGTCACAGCCATACCACCATGAACACAGCCTCAGTAAATGACACAAATTTATCAATTTATAGCTAGTATTAGAAGTCAGAAGTTCAAAATTACTCTCTTGGGGCTAAAATCAAGATGTCAGTGGGGCTGTATTCACTATGAAAAGTCTAAAATAGTGTCAGGATTTGGATATGGTTTGCTCTCAAAGAGTCAGGTGCTGGAAGCTTGGTCCTCAGTGTGGCAATGTTGGGAGATGATGGAACTTTTAAAAGGTGGGGCCAAGTGGAAGGTGATCACGTCTTTGCTTTGCAGTGCTGGGGTTGAATCCAGGGCCTGGAACTTGCTAGGCATGTGATCTACCACTGAGCTCCACCACAAGACCAGTGAGGCACGTAGGTCTGTAAGAGGGATTACTGCTTTTCTTGTGGGAGTATATTCTTGTTCTTGCAGGATGTCCTGTAAGACAGATCCCTGGCCCCTCCCCAGTCTCTTGCTTCCTATCTTGCCATGTGATCTCGTTCACACACACTCCTGCCCTTGTGATGCCATCCACCATGGAGCCCTCACCAGAGCAGAGCAGATGGTAGCACCATACTCTTGAACCTTCAGGACTATGAGCTAAATAAACCTCTTTTCTTTATAAAGTATTCAGCTTCAGATATTTTGTTATAACAATACAAAACTAAAGTGGAAGAATCTTTTTTTTTCTTTTTGCCTTTTACAGTTTCTAGAACCTACCTGCACTCCTTGGCTCATGGTCCCACATCACTCTAACCTCTGCATCTATTGTCACATCTCAGACTTTTATTTTCCTGCCTTCCTCTTTCACTTATAAGGATCCTTTTGATCACATGGGGCTCACTTGAGTAATCCAGGATATCTCAATGTCCTTCATTCAATGTTCTTCATTGAATCACATATATGAATTTGCCATTTCTTAAGATTAAAAACATAAAATATTGGATGTTTCATGGTTCAACCTGATAAGAACACAGAATGAAAAACTCAATAGAATAAAAAGTTGGGGAAATTTCTCATAAAGGAAAAAGATTTAAAAATGAAAACTAGAAGCAATATACCAAGTATCTCTCTCTAGGAGGTCCAACAACTAAACGGGAGAAGTTCCAGAAAATGAAAACAGAAGAAATAGAGGGAAGGAAATCATGACAAAAGTAACTCAAGAAACTATGCTAGAATTAAATTACATAATTAGAAGGGTCCTCCAAGTGACTAATATTATAGAGGGAAATAGAACCACCCTAAGATACATACAGGTCTGGGATTTAGCTCAGTTGGTAGAGTGCTGGGCTGCAGTCTCTGAGGTCCCGAGTTCAATTCCGAGCACCGCAAAAATGGGAAAAGGGTCTGGTAATCCACTCCCAAGGCAATCCTGAAACAGTCAGCCATTGGAAACCCTATGAGGGTCGCTATGAGTCGGATACCGACTCGACAGTACCTAACAACAACAACAACAACAAGAAGATACATACTACAGTTGAATAGAAGCTCACAGATGAATCTAGAGAAGGAAAGTGGGGAAAAAACAATTTCACATGGAATTTAAAAATTTGAAATTCTCAGCAAAAACAATAGAAGCTACAAATGTAAAATTTTGAAGGAAAATTATTTCCAATCAAGAATTCTACAACCAATCAAATTTTAAGTTAAGTGTGAAAGTGTTTAGGACATTTTCAGGCTTCTGTTGTTAGGTGCTATCAAGTCAGGTCTGAGTCATAACGACCCTCATAGGGTTTTTAAGACTTGTAGCACCTTAAAAATGTATTTCCCATGCACCATTTCTCAGAAAGCTATTGGATAACGGGGTCCCCTCAAAGGAGGGAGTCCAAAAGAAAGAAAGATATGGTTCCAGGAAAACCTGGAACTAGTGATAAAAGTGGTACTAGTAACAAAAGGACTGAGATCAAGAGAAAAGCAAACATATTTTTAGAAGATAATATTTTAAAACATACTCATAGTAATATAAAAAATAAATTCCCTAGAGCATGACTCTCAAACTTTAGTGAATCACTTGGAGGGGTTGTTACACCAAGCTTTCTGATCAGAAACTGTTCTGTATACATATCACTGAGAGATACAAAGGTTAATTAGGAAAAACTTAAAGGATTGAAGGTGGTTATACCCAGGGAGGAAAAAGAGATGCAGGGGTAAGGGTAGCGTGCGGAAATGCAACATAGAGGCTAACATGGAGCCAAAGGGCCATCAGTGGCCCTTTGGTAATACTGCTAGATTTCACACTGCCCCTGGGCTGTGGGTAAGCTATTTCACCTCCCTGAGATGCAGTACAGAAAGCTATTGATAATAACCACAGCAAGCCCTTAAAAGAAAGGCATTTAGTCCTTTATACCTGTGGCCATCAAATTACAGCCAGTGAGCCAGCTACCTGTTTGTAAATAAAGTTTTACTGGCACACTGCCATATCTGTTTCTTTCTGTCTTGTCTAGTGCCTTGACACTAGATGGCAGAGTTGAGCAGTTGCTATAGAGTCCCTGTGGACTGTAAAAGGCTCTTGTTTTCTATCTGGTTCTTTAGAGAAAAAGTTTGCCAACTCATATTAAATTATCAAGGTTTAACTTACACAAATGAAAACTAGGTCTGGAGAAGTAGCTTCATGGTAGAGCACTTGCTTAGCATGCAAAAGGCCCTGGCTTCAACCTTACTGCTGCAAAAGTAAAATTAAACAAACAAACAAACTAGATTTTGAAAAAAAGAAAAAATAAAAAGTAAGATCATGAAAATAAAATTGTAAAATGCGGGGTAGGGTGGTAGTTCAATGGTCAAGCAATTGATTAGCATGTACAAGGCTCTAGGTTCCATCCCTAGCACTACAAAGAAAGAAAGAGAAAAAAAAGAAAGAAAAAGAAGGAGGAAAGGAAGAAAGAAAGGAAAGAAAGAGAGTGAAGGTCATAAAATGTAGAGTTATAAAAAAATCACTTCCAATTTTGTTGCTCTGTGAGTGAGAAGAGGTTTAGGGAGATGAAATAGCATATCCATGGACCAGGGATAATGGGAAGTCTAACAGTATTACCCAGTCCACTGATTCCCCTTCGGCTCCATGGCAGCCCCCACATTGCTATATCTCACTGATCTATGGCTATATTTAAATGTCTTTCCATCTAGGGGAGCCATACAAAGTTACAAAGTAAGGTATTCATGAACTGAAATTCAGTAGTGACTAGGGGTCAAGCATTCTATAATGAAATCTGTGAACCATAAAGCCTACGAGCAGCTGAAATTCCCAAACTTTTCAAGAACACTGCTTGGAGTGTGCAATCAATGTTGCCCTGAATGTGATTTTCGATTGCTTTCCATTGTAAAATATCCCTCCAGGTTGTTGTCAGTTATTTCATCAACCAAAATTTGTATTTGCTGAGTAGGGACCTATAATTTTCCCCAGGCAGGATTTCAGGTACCAAAGATTGAGAATTCTCATATTCATACAAATCATCAGTGTCCTTTATCATAACCTAAACTGCTGTAGCAAATACAACCAACAAGGCAATGCTCACACACAAAGAAGTTTCTGATACACATAACACTCTGAAGGGACAGGAGAGGTGGGTGATTTTCAAGGCTGGTGGGAGGGGGCAGAGGGACTTTGTTCCACATGGTCCTTCAGAGGCCCAGGTTGATCGTGACTCTACCACCTCCAACATTTGGCTTCCAAGAACACTCTAGTCATCCTCATCCCAGCCAGTAGGAAGTGGGGACCACCATGGAAGAGTATGCGAGGTTTAATGCCACTTCTGCTCAAGTGCCACTGACTAGAACTTGTCCACTATGAAGGCAACTGGGAAATGTGCAGGTATCTGGGAAAATTTGGGAAACACACGATGAATTTATTTTAAAACAATATTTTATGTGCATCTTCAAGTAACAATGTTTAACAGGCTTTCATCAACTTCCAAACACCTTTTCTCCTGTATGGCCACTGGCCTGGGCAAGAGTGGTTGGATTTTGGTGGTCTTCACCAACTTTATTGCTTCAGAGGTTTTTAGTCCAAACTGCGTGAAAAGCCACATCCCATAGTTATCACGTGGATTTTTTTCTCCACTTGAAAGTGGGAATGAGACAGACATGCAGGGAGTCCTACAGGGGTCTTTTGTTCCACTCAACTGTATCAAAGCCACTTTGAGTCATTGCTGTTGATGAGCAGTTTCAATCTGTAACTGGGTAGACTGGAAATTCAGGGGGTGATGGTTCTAGGTGAGGCATAAAAAGAGCATAGTCTCCCCCAAGAACTGAGGCTTATGGAGAAAGCCTGTTTGACATAAGGCTAGAAAATCATCTTTAAAAGAGACATAAAAAAGCCACATTCACCTGTAAGCACAGGTAGGAAATAGTCAAAAATGACTCCCCCTTCATCTTATATCTCTGTTATATTTTAAAACTGCTGTCATGCTGGGTGCGGTGGTGCACCCCTATAATCCCAGAGCCTCGGGAGGTGGAGGCGGGAGGATCGCAAGTTCGAGACCAGAGGTAGTCTGCGTAATTTAGCGAGACCCTGTTTCAAAAAGTTAAAAAAAAAAAAGGGGGTGCAGCTCAGTGGTCCAGCACTTGCAAAGCATGCAAGCGCCAGGCCATGGGTTCAACCCACAGTACTGAAAAAACAAAAACAAAAAACTGCTGTCATTGGGTCAAAAGGGACCCTGGAAATTAAATTTTGCTATTTTGTAAAAATTCCTAATTGTCACACAAACATGTCATTCACTGTAATCTCACTATGTCCCTACTTGGGGAAGAGGCAGAGGTGTGGCACTGTAGCACCTGCCTAAGCCCAGATAAGAAGAGCCTGGTGTGGTCATATATGACACGGCAACACTTAATACAGTTGCAGGTCATTTTCTAATTTTTAAAATTGAGCTCACGAAAACTGCTGATTTTATGATTTTTTGGATCTCTACACTATAAAACAATGAGAGAATTTTTTATTATGTTAGTCTCAGTTCGATTTTATGGTTGTTTTTGAAACCTGGGAAAAATCAATTAGAATTTCACAAGTGCCTTTTAAGAAAAATTTCTTATTTTTTGAGAACTGTTGCTACCTGGATAAATGTTGTGTTAGTAACTTTTGAAAGGTGTTTTAGTTCATATAACAACATAATTAAGCCTTAAAAACAAATATGTTAACTAGTAAAAGGATTTTTGTCTTGGAGTCTTGGATGAGCCCACAAGCCGATGCCCTTCACTTAGCTGATGATACCATTGCCTAGAATTGGCATAATCCATGTAGTCTGCCATTTGCTTTGCCCTCTCAGGCCTTCTGGTCCTAGCCAGAGCTAGAGCTTCTGGAGGAAAGAGTGGAAGAGAGCCCATGCACCAAAGTGGAGTCAGGAGGATTCAATGCCTTTGGAGGCTGTGGAGCAGATACAGAAACAGAAGCGCCTCAGATGTCAAAGATAAACTGCACTGCCCTTAAAATACGCCTTATTTCCACCCCATCCTCACTTAAGAGCCATTTGCTTGGTTTTGTGGTGAGAATGTTTGGATCTATCATGGACTTTCGGTTTATGTTCACTTTCGTTTACGAAGTCTTGCCATCTAGTGGCCAAATGAATAACATCTCCTTTGATCAGGCCACTGTCTGAACACGCCAGTGTCTGCGTGACTCAAATATCTTATTCTTGACGTGTGAGGTTTCAAAAATGCCTAATGCAGAGCAGATGTTCAAAAACATTTGCTGCAAAAGTTGACATGTAGTTCAACCAAACGTTTCAAGATATGGGATAAGACACACACAAGCAATGCAAGAAAACAGACATTTGAAAATACTTATGTTGCTGTTGTTAGGTACCATAGAGTCGGTATTCAACTCATAGCAACCCTTTGTACAACAGGTGAAACACTATTGCCAGTGCTTCTTTGCTGCTCATAGGGTTTTCAATGGTGGATTGATTTTTGGGAGTGGGTTGCCAGGTACTTCTCCCAAGCCTACAGCACCTGATGTTCCCAGGTGGTCTCCCATCCAGGTACTATCCAGACCTGACCCTGCTTAGCTTCCGAGATCTGACAGGATTGGATGCCACAGTGCTATGGCTGCAGGCGAAAATACTTATAGCCACATGGCTGTTTTTGTTGTTGTTGTTGTTGTTGTTGTTGTTGTTTGTTTGTTTTTTGTTCGTGGTACTTCGGATTGAACCCAGGACCTCACACATACTTTGCAAGTGCTCTACCATTGGGCTGCACCCCTAGCCCATTTTTCTGTGTTTTAATTTTGAGACAGGGTGTTGCCAAGTTGTGCAGGCTGCCTCTGGCCTTGAACTTGTGATCCTCCTGCCTCTGCCTCCTGAGTCCAGGGATTACAGACGTGCACCACCTCACTTGGATATGGCTAAACGCTTGTTGGGGCATGTTAACTCACTAAGGATCTCTCCGAAGAGAAATTTTAGGAAGGCAAGTACTGTGAATTTTCTATGTACATAAATTATCTTCATTGCTGTCTTCATCATCATGCATACCAAAGGAACCAACAACAGGTTTGCCTTGAGGAAAGGGAAGAAATGAACTTAGGCAATGGTTCCAAAATTTGTCTGCATATTGTAATCACCTGAGGGGGCTTTTAAAAATTCCAAAGCCCAGGTCACATTTCATACCAATTAAATTGCAGACTCCATGAGTGGCCCAGGCGTCAGTATTTTGAAGCTCCCAAATGATTCTGACACACAGGCTTGTGTGGGGATGGCTGGATTCTGAGTATGTCGCATTGACAGTCATGCAGTGGAATTGCCAAGAGCATCACACTTCACAGGTCACAGAGCCTTTGCAACTAGGTCAACTCATCTAATCCTTGGATAGTAAGTGCAGTCCCTGGATGACACAGCACAATCATCCTCTTGATGGCTCCTGAATTTCTGTGTAGGGGTGGCAAGTTGGTGGCCAGACAGCTCAGCTCAGGGAGCTCCGCAAATGTGCGACTAAGTTTGTGTGCCAGCCCTTCCCCTTTCCCTAGTTATATGGTTATTTCGGGTGGCTTGGGTGAGAAACTGATGAAGAGAGAGGGGGCCTAAAGCCTCCCAGGGCCCCTACTGGTTAAATGTCTCTGATTTATAAAGGAGATGGTGGCTCTTGCTTATTAATGCTGCTTAGCAGAGGCAGCCCTTTAACCTAGAATGTGAGTGTCTTAAAGCCTTGTGGGTGGCGAGAACAGGGGGCTTTCCACTCTGAGAGCTGCGAACTATGCATTGTAGGGGTCTTCAATGGAAGCACATTGAGTATAGGGAAATCTCAATTGTTCTAATTATATGAGATGATTACTTTGTGAAGGGCTTCTTCTCTTTGCAGAAAAGATACCATGGGATTTCTTGTGATAACCAACTCCTAGTGGATATTTTAAATTATTCAATTTAAAAGTCTAATTCTATTTTCATCTCTTTCAGCAATCATTTCTGGGTTGAAGCTAAGCATGCCAATATTTATCCAACTCACTGGTTCTATATTTTCATACTTGTCCATCCAGTATATAATAAAACAGAAAGGAAAACTTTCCAAAATCCAAAGAGATTTCCCTCTCTCAGGACTGCCATGTGTAGGTGCACAGCGTGTGCACTGCACCATTCCAAGGGACCACGTGGACAGTGATGTGAGTCAGACCCCTTTGCTTGTGCAGTAATTTGGGGCTGCTCTGCTGCTAGCTGATGCGTAAGATACAGAGAGGCCTACGTGGACTCGTGTTCCTAATATGAGTCCTGGGGATGCACCAGCTCAGTCTGGGAAGAGCCTATAGCCAGACGTAATGGTTATCGCTTTAAAGATGGTACTTTTTCTACTGAGGTGCCTTCCTGCAGGGCGTACCCCATTTTCCAGTCATTGAAAGAACATCTCTTTCTTTTCTTTTTTAAAAGAATTTCTCTGAGAACATTTGTTAAAAGATGTGTTCCTGCGCCGGGCGCGGTGGTGCACGCCTGTTATCCCAGCAGCTCTGGAGGTGGGGGTGGGAGGATCACAAGTTCAAGACCAGAGGCAGTCTGGGTAACTTAGTGAGACCCTGTCTCAAAAAGTAAAAAAAAAAAAAAAATGGGCTGAGGGTGCAGCTCAGTGGAAAGCATGCAAAGCATGCAAGCTTGAGGCCCTGGGTTCAACCCCCAGTACCTTAAAAAAAAAAAAAAGTGTTCCTGCTCATCAGTAGTCAAAAGAACTTCATACCTTGCACCTTAACCCTGAAAAACTCTGCTACTGGAACATAGTGTTTTCTCCCCTGAACATACACCATAACATCAGTACCACACTTGCCGTTGTTCTTCTGAGCACATATTGATACCTTTTATATCCAAGGACCTGATGAGCTTTGTGTTTCCAAGGGTCTTTGGAATGTTGACAGGTGAGTGAAGCCTCCCCTCTGCTCCTGAAAGGGAAGCGGGTGCACCTCACCTGCTTGCTGGGATGGCTTGTCCTCCTACGAAGGGAAAACTGCTGTACTGTGAACAGAGCTGCTAAATTCACTATGGCCCGTGGTTCTTTCATTTCTTCCTGCCAGCAGATCCTCACTCAGTACCCCATATTTTGTTTGGAAATCCTGAGTCTGTGGGTTTTCCTTACACCCCCACCAGGCATCACACAGAGTACTTTTTTCCTTCTGACTTCTGGTTGGCTGCCTGGAAGCTCAGAGATGTTTGGAGTTTCAAATCTTCTCTGCTAACTTGGCTTTCTGATGTAATTCTTCCAAATGCACTGAGTCATTTGAGTCCTATGTTAGTATGTTTGGTTTGATTATTTCTGTGCTTATTATCTTAAAGCTGGTCCAGATCCCTTTAGGAAGCGGAATAGAATTAAAACATGTGCATACATTGCAAATATACAACTCCTTCTCCAAACCCTTTGGAGCTGGGATTTAGCTCAGCGGGTGGAGCACTGCTATGCAGTCTCTGAGGTCCCAAGTTGGATTCCCAGCACCGCAAAAATGGGAGGACGTGGCAACCCACTCCCAATGCAATCCTGAAACAGTCAGCCATTGAAAACCCTATGAGGGTCGCTATGAGTGGGACATGACTCGACGGCACCTAACAACACAACAACTCCAAGCCTTTAGAATGTGGTCAGGAGGGAGGTGCTGGGGAGACAAGAGGCCAGAAGACCCGTGAACTCTGCTTCCTGCTCATAGCAACTGCAGGAGTGGCTGGAGGCAGAAATATGATGTTCTCTCTTTTTCTAATCCATAGGAATCAGAATCCATAAAGTTACAATATGCGGGGATGGCATGTATGGGAGGTCAGGGGACAGACTTGGAAGATCAGAACTGTGAAAATTCAAATCACAGCTCAGCCACTTACCTGCTGTCCATCAAGTTACTTTTTCTCTCTGTCTTTCAGTTAATTCATCCATAAAATGATGATAGTACTTCATACTCTTTACCTTTTATGAGAGTTGGTTGAAACAATGAATGGAAACACTTAGCACAGTGCTTGTTTTTCTTGTTGTTGTTAGGTGCCATCAAGTTGTGTCCAACTCATAGTGACCCTCATAGGGTTTTCCTTTCCTTTCTTTACTTTTCTTTTCTTTTCTTTTCTTTCTTTCTTTCTTTTTT
>VMDO01031459.1:0-20073 GCA_007922755.1 Pedetes capensis
CTCTTTCTCTCCCCCCACCCCTATGTCTGGCCTTCCTGTGATGTACACTTTGCTGTTTTGTAAATTGACTCAGAGCTCTAAAGCATCCTTTTGTTATTAACACACACACACACACACACACACACACACACACACACACAAAGAAGGACTCTCTCTAAGTAAAATACACCATCAGATTGACAAAAACTGGGAGCCACATTCAGCATCAGGAATCCTGTTCTCCTCAATCTGCTCAAGTGGAGAAAAAGCAGAGTCAGGTTTACTGTGGCTCAGCTTTCAGTAGCATCATTGATTTAGAAATGTTGCCAAGCACACATAAATATGAAATAAAAGGAAGTTAGCCATAAATATTTATCTATCTACTGCATGTGTATTCACGGAATCTTTTTAAGATTTGGAACGTCAGGTTCATAAACCTTATATGAGTTTTAATTTCTAAAAATTTTTATCCCAGTGAAATTTGGTTGATATTGATGAATAGCTTATATTCATGCATTTCTTTTAAACAGCACACACATACATTCCCTCACCTGATCCTCACAATAAATTGCAAAAGACTAATTGTTTTTTCCCCTCTTTCAAAAGCTAAGAGATGGAGTAATGGAAGTTACACAGCTTCCTCTGAGTTATCTTCCAGTCAGTGAGGGAGCTAGATTTACCAAAGATATATCTAGCCTGCTGGAATTTCTGTTGTACTACACTCCTGATTGCTTGTACAAGGCTGGCACCAGAAAACAGCTTTCTGAACATCAGCATCATGATTATCCACCCTCTTCCTCTGTAAATGTCTGAGCTCACTACAGAATGAATGGGCTAATATCAAGAGTCTTCTTCCCCTTCAATACTACCACAACTACTTCCTGCATTTTATGAAAAAGTTTTAGTTATGCTAGCTCTTTTCCCAGTCTAGTCACTCCCCAAACCCCTCACACTGACACCAGTCTATAATTCTCGCCTGCTTGAGCCCCCTTCTCTGTGCTCTTTCAGCATCCTCACATAACTTTTCAAAGTACATCTGTGTTCCCCACCAGAATGAGTCCTTCAGACTAAGGACCTCATCCTTTACCATTTGTATGCATCACACTTAGCATCCCACCTAACACATCCTACACTTCAATAAATATTTGTTGAAATTCAGGTACCATGGTACACACTTGCAATCCCAGCAACTCAGGAGGCTGAGGCACGTGGATCCCAAATTCAAGGCCAGAGGAAGCCTGTGGGATTTAGTGAGACTCTGACTCCAAATAAAAAAATAAAAATGGAGCTGAGAGTGCAGTTCAGTGGTAGAGCACTTGCCTAGCATGTGGGGAGGGCCTGGGTTCAACTCCCTAGTACTGCAAATTAAGAAAGAAAGAAAAAGAAAGAAAGAAAGAAGGAAGGAAGGAAAGAAAGGAAGGAAGGAAGGAAGGAAGGAAGGAAGGAAGGAACAAGGAAGGAAGAAAGAAAGAAAATAAATATTTGTTGAATGAAGAAATGAATAGTAATCACAGTGGGATGGAAGAGGCATTATTTTAAGAAAGGACCTCCATTTGACTAGCAGTGTTATCTCCATAAACTGAGGTAACAGTGAGAATGAAAGGCATGGATCTGACAGCAACAGTCAGAGCAACAAGGTCAGAGAGCAGCGAAACTGTTTTGTGCAAGACAAAGAAGAATTTGGCTTTTACAAGAGATTGAGAAAGGGGGAATAGAGAAAAAGAGTGCATAAAAGAAGGTGAGACCAAACACTGAAATGGGTTAGTTTGAGACCCCTGGTGGTAGTTGGAACATAATAGCCTCTACTGTCTTCCCAACCCCCTCCATCCTTTGTTTCGGTAACATTTCCCACTGTGGCAATTGTCATAGGGAAGCCTGCTATGTTTAGGATACAGTTTAGTGTCTCTCAAGACTTCATGTGTTGAAGCAGAATCTCCCTCATGAGGCATTAAGAGGATGGAAACTTAATACAGCTATGGAGTTTGGAAGTGGTGTCTTTGGGAGGTGGTTAGAATTAAAGTATTAGAAAGGAGCCCTTTCCTCCATGCTCCTGGTAGCTTCATAGGGAGAAGGAGAGAGACCAGAAAGCACACATGTGCACACACACACACACACACACACACACACACAAGCACAATCTCGATATGCTGCACCACCTCAGCACCCTACCAGCAAATAGGCCATCACCAGATGCAGCCCCTTGACCTTGCATCTCCAGAACCATGAGGAAAAAATGAACCTACTTTCCTTATAACTTATCCAGTTTGTGGTATTGCATTGTTGACAGTAGAAAATAAACTAATTAACACAATCTTTTTTGAAAGTTGTAGAAGGATCTAAGTTTCATATCTGGACTGCCTTGATGGAGAAAAGAGATAACAGTCACAAGAACTAAGGATAAAATATTCATGAGAGCAAAAACCTACTAGAAACTTGACAAAATTTCCAGATCAGATTTGAATTTCTAAAGACACAGAGATGTGGCCTCAAGCCAATCTTATATAGGCCTTAAGGAGATAAGGAACCCTGCTGACATACAGATGTCATAATAAAGGAATGAATGATGCCAGGCAATATAAGGAGAAAAAGAAATCTACTTTCTTATTCACACAAACACCCATTCTGTAAACGATTGGTATGGCTTAGGACGAGACAGCAGAGAATATGGTGCATAGACATTTGAGAAGAAAGTAGAAGAAAGAAATTCTCTGTGATCTTCCTTTTCCTCTTTTATCCTACATCAGGCAATGAAAGAATTCTCCAACTTTCCTCTAGTGTAGGTCCTAAAACCTTCATTCCCAAGGTATCTACTTTGTACCCAGAGGAAAAACACATCTTTATGTCTAAAGACACAGGAAGACAGAAAATCATGTGAACAAACAGTCCATTGCCATTAGATGATACCCTTTTGCCTTCCAAGCACTTCTGCACAACTGTCTATAAAAATAATTTTCACACTCTCTCTCTCTGGGTCTTTGTTTCTGAAGGCTCCTATGTAAAAAACATAGTAAATAAATTTATATTTTTTTCTCTTGTTCATCTATCTTTTATTGTGTCTCAGCCATTAACTTTGCAATGGGTGAGAAATCTTTCCTGCCTGACAGGTCCAACTAAATGCCATTATACTTCAATCACTGGAAATATAACTATAAAAACAGACATGGTTCCCCCCTATAAAACTTGCACATCAGGAAAATACAGATGAGCTCTGATAGTCACTAAATAGATAATGGTATAGGGTGGTATAATAGCATATAGGTTACTGTTACTGTTAGGTGCCGTCAAGTCCTGTCAGACTCATAGCAACCCTCAGGGTTTTCAATGGCAGATTGTTTTTCGGGATTGCCTTGGGAGTGGGTTGCCACATCCTTCTCCCATTTTTGCGGTGCTGGGACTGGAACTCAGGACCTCAGAGACTGCAGAACAGCACTCTACCAACAGAGCTAAATCCCAGACCATAAAGTGAGCTAACTGGGAGTCTTCCTCTGCGTCTGGCTTGTTGTTGTTGTTGTTGTTGTTGTTAGGTGCTGTCGAGTCGGCATCCAACTCATAGCGACCTTCATAGGGTTTTCAATGGCTGACTGTTTCGGGATTGCCTTGGGAGTGTATTGCCAGGTCCTTCTCCCATTTTTGCGGTGCTGGGAATTGAACTTGGGACCTCACAGACTGCAGCGCAGAGCTCTACCAACTGAGCTAAATTCCAGCCCCAAATATTTCCATATCCCTTATATGTTGTTGTTGTTAAGTGCCATCGAGTCAGTATCCGACTCATAGCAACCCTCTCTACAACAGGGGAACACTATTGTCAGTGCTTCTCTGCTGTTCATAGGGTTTTCAATGGCAGATTGATTTTTGGGAGGGGGTTGAAGGTCCTTCTCCAAGGCCTACAGCACCTGGTGTTCCCAGGCGGTCTCCCATCCAGGTCCTAACCAGGCCTGACCCTGCTTAGCTTCCAAGATCTGATGAGATCGGATGCCACAGGGCTACAGCTGCAGGCAAAAGAGGTTGTTGTTGTTAGGTGCCGTCGAGTCGGCATCAGACTCATAGTGACCCTCATAGGGTTTTCAATGGCTGACTGTTACGGGATTGCCTTGGGAGTGGATTGCCACGTCCTTCTCCCACTTTTGCGGTGCTGGGAATTGAACTCGGGACCTCAGAGACTGCAGCACAGCGCTCTACCCACTGAGCTAAATCCCAGCCCCAGCATGGAATTATAGAAGTGAGCATATAGGAGTGGCACCTAAATGTGACTCAAGTTATTAGGAAAAACTTTTTGGAAATTATGTCCAAGCTGGAAAGTAAGACCTCAGTAGAAGGATTGGAAAGAATATTCCCAGCAGAGCAAACAGCATCTCAGAAGTCCCGGCAATGAGAGAGACATGGCATGTGAGGGATTTGGCAGTAGTGTTAGAAGGCTGGAGCCCAGAGAGCTCAAGCTGGTGAGACATGAGATCAGGGTGATAAGCAGAGAACAAATCAGGAAGGGTTTGTAAACTGTGTTAAGGAGCCTGTTCTTTTATTCTAAGAGTAATGTGGAGTCACTAAAGAGTCTTAAGTGTGAGTGTTTCATGGTTAGATGGCTGAGAACTATCACATTGGCTGTAATGTAGAGATGGGATTAGAGAGGAGCTACCAAGAGGTGGAGAAACCAGTTAGGCTAATTAATAATTCAAGTGAGGGAGAGTGAGGAAGAAAGGAGGGAAGGGTCATGTGCATTGAAAGAATTTGATTAGTTTGAGGGATAATTAAGGCAATATCTGCAGCATTTGGGTAATTAACTGAATATGTGCATGGGAATGGAAAGGCTTCCAGGATGACACAAAGGGTGGGCAACTGGGGGCTGCCCTTCTCTGCTAGACATCACAGGAAAAGGAGCCTCTGGCAGGGGAGAACAGCAGATTGTTTGTTTTTGTTTTTGTCATTGGGTTTTTTTGTTTTGATTTGGTTTTGTTGGTTTTTTGGTTTTTGGGACACATTGAGTTTGGTGTTTAAGTGAGAAACTCCAGTCAAGGTTAACAGAAGATACAGATTGAGCATCTCTAACCCTAAAATCCCACACCTGAAATGCTCCAAAATCCAAAACCTTTCAAGGATGACATTACACTAGAAATGGAAAATTCCACACCATGAAATTTTCTTTCATGCACAAAGTTATTTAAATATTTTATAAAATTACCTTCAGGCCATCTAAATAAGATACATCTGAAACGTAAGTGAATCTGTGTTTAGACTTGGCCCCATGCCCAGGATATCTCATTATATATTGAAAAATATTCCAAAATCCAAAAATATCTGAAATCCCAAATATTTCTAGTCCAAAGCTTTTTGGATAAAGGATACTTAATCTCTAGTTAGATACCAAAGGAAACTCTGAAGAGATCTGGGATATAGAGTTGAGAATTATAATCAATAGATACAGTGCAAGACCAAAGAGTAAACAGATCTCCTGGGGGTTTAATGACATTAGTAGAAAACTGGACCTTATCCTCACCTTCAGGAGAACCAATCCTTGAGGGAAAGTCAGAGAAAAAGGACAGCAAACCAGACTGAGAGAAGAAAGAATTACCTCGGGAGTCAAAGGAAACAAGTTTTAAAAATAAAGATGTGATCCACAATTTCAAAAGTCACTAGAATATCAGATGACATAAATCTTGAATGAGACCAACAGGATTTTTTTTTAATAAAGAAAACATTGTGGTATTTTCTGAGGGTGTTTCAATGGCAAAATAGGCTGGAAAACTATTCGACTTTTGAAGAGTGAGACTATGAAGGTATGAAAAAAAAGGAGACCAGGCATGGTGGCACATGACTATAATCCCAGCAATTCAAGAGGCTGAGACAGGAAGATGGCTAGTTCAAGGGCAGCCTGTGCCACAAAACAAGACCCTGTCTTAAAAACAAAACACCGCCAGTCACGGTGGCACATGCCTGTAATCCCAGGGGCTCAGGAAGCGGAGGCAGGAGGATGGCAAGTTCGAGACCAGAGGCAGTATGCAAAACTTAGGGAGACCCTGTCTCAATAAGTATAAAAATGGGCTGGGGGTGCAGCTCAGTGGTCTAGCACTTGCAGAGCATGCAAGCAGGAGGCCCTGGGTTCAACCCCCAGTACCTAAAAAAAAAAAAAAAAAGAAAAGAAAACAAGAGCACACAAAACTTAAATGATGTTCAGTGACAATGAGGATAGCATAAACTAAAAAGAAGGTAAGGATTTTAATAGGTGAGAAATTTATACTTGCTTGAATTTTGGTATAAACTGAATACCATGACATATGCCAATAATCCCAGTGACTCAGGAGGCTGAAGCAGGAGGACTGTAAGTTTGAGTCCAGAGGCAGCTTGTGAGACCTGTCTCAAAACAAAAAATAAAAACAGGGCTGAGGTGCAGCTCATTGGTAGAGTACTTGCCTAGTATGCATGAAGCCCTGGGTTCAACATAGAGTACTACAGAAAAACAAATATACATATATACATATGTGTGTGTATATGTATATTGTGTGTACACACACACATGTGTATATATATATATGTATGTATACTGGTAGGTAGAAGCTAGTGTAGAAGAAAGATGGAAGAAAGATGTGTATCAATAGTACACAGATCCTCCTACATAGGCAGGGGGAAAAATATCACAAGAACCAGTGTAAGTAAAGATAAACTACTTCATATAGTAACAGAAGTGGGGATGGGGGCTAAGGAGGACAGACATTCCTGCCCAACAAGTCAATTTTTCTGTGGAAGAGGAACAAGGGACCATCTGCCAAGGTGAGGAATAATCACGAAGAGAAGAAGAAAATGAGGTGTGGTGGCACCAACCTTTTAAAAGAATGCTGACTTGAAATAATATTTGTGGAGCAACTGAGCACTGGCTGGAAAAAGATAGGAGTCCTGACACTGTCAAAGGTGTGGAGCGGGGAAGACCATAAATTTGTAAGATACTCTACCCAATTTATTGTGCCTCCTGGCAGTATGCAGCTCAAGAGTAGCCATCAAAAAAATAGAAGCTTAAATTATTTTGGAGGGTGGTATTTGCCATGCGAATGCAGTGGAAGGAAAACAAACAGACAAAAAAATCCTAGACTTTGGCAAGAAAATAAGGTGATAAGCAATAGTGCCTCAGGGGAGCCTGACATACATGTACCTGGCCCTCAGAAGGCTTCCAGGACACCTGGAGGCATCAATGCCAGGAGATCCCTGAGGCCACACACTCCACTAGTTTAGAAACAACCTGACACTTGGGAGGGCATTTATACTTGAAGGGGAAAAAACACAATTACCTTCTGGGATACATTATCTAAACAAATGATATCTCTTTGTGTAAAATTTAGTTATGTTTGTTTAAGAAATGGACAATAAAGAAAACCAGTTATCACTTCCCTCTTAGCCATGAAAGCAGTTAACCAAATACATTTGCATAGGCCTTTAAGAGTGTCACCTGCTTAGCTCTGTTCCAGATGAAATAATTACCTGTTATGAAAGCAAATTTGCATTTTTTAAACATTTCTGTTAGGCCTACCACTAATGATGCCAGTTAATACTGAAGATATTGAGGGTGACTATAATTACTGGATCTTATGATTCCAATTTTATTTACTCATTAATTGAACAAATGCACTGCCTCTTGTTGCTGAGGACACAAAAGATGAAAAACCCAGTTCCTGCTCTCCGATTGCTCACAGGAAAGGTAGAAGTAAACTAATTCCAGTAAGTGTGATAGTGCTATGAATGAGATGTGAATAGGACAAAGAAAGAGACACTGACCCTGTCACATTAATGAAATCAAGAAAGGCTTTCGTCGTGATTCTAAATTCATTATAAAGATAAACTTACTTATTTTCAGTTATGCACATAGATATGGGTACATTACAAGGATGAGTTGAGATCAAATCCTGAGATTCTTACAATAGTAAATACTGGCAAATCTAGACCCATGATTCAAATATCACAATAGTCTTTTTTATATGTCTAGGATATCGTAATCACTTGAGCTTAACCTGAAAAAGATTTGCAAAAGCTTAACATCATATTCAAAAATCAGGATTAATCTTTCTCTGTTACATTATTGTTTGATTACAGTCAGCCATCTGGTATTTTTGAGTTATAGTTGCTCATAGCATTGCTGAGAGATGCAGAGCTCATAACAAGTCTACCCTTGCAGAACACTGTATACTAGGATTGCAAAGTGCTTTACTCACGAAAAATGCAAATGGCAGAACTAAGAACAATTAAATGGGATTTTTTTTGGCAAGCTATATTTGAAAGCTTATGTTCTAATGCTGTAGGTCAAGGAATATATTAAATATACAATTCTCTGCCATTGTTATTCAGTGCTTTTAAGCTCATCTATAACCAGTTTATTAAAAAGTACAAGGGAGATATGAAATGAGATGGTAGAGCAAATATTATACTGGAAGACATTTATTAATACAGCATGTTATCAAGATAGTTGAAAATATGTTATGTCAGATTCTCTCAAATGCCTAAGCTCTAGTGGAAAATGTGACACTTTCTACTACATTAACTCTTTCATGGTAATATTTAGTGAATTTCTTTACACTTTGTGCATTAGTGAATATACCTCAGAAAACTGATTGCATCCAGAGAGACTTGAATCCTCTTACCCAATAGTAGATGCTGCTATTTTGAAAGTGAGTTGTAATTTCTTAAAAATAACTAATCTAGCCCCTTGAAAATTTCATAGTCTTTGTTCCTATAAAACCTAACACCAATGAAAAAAACATGAATTTGTATACAGTTGTATGAAGATAAATTCATAGTTTACAACCTCAGTTGGACTTTTAACCCTTCTTGATAATAGATACATCTATTTAATCAGCTTTCTTGACAATTTTTCATAATAGCTATTTCATATTAGATATGATAGCATACAATAAACTATAGTTACATAGCTAAAATGTATCATAACCTTCAACTTATGTAGGTATCTGTGAAGCCATCAAACACAATCAAGGTAATAGTCATATCTAGCACTCTGAAAGATTTCTTTATACCTTTTATTATTCCATGCCTCCTATTTCCTTCATCCACATGAAAACACTGATCTGCTTATCTGTCATTACATATTGCTTTATATTTGCAGAATTTACATAGCAAATTTCAGAGAGTATATGCAGTCTTCCATCTGACTTCTTCCACTTCCAATATAATGACATTCAATTATGCTCTTTCATATATCAATGGCACATTCCTTTCTATTGATATGTAGTATTTCATTTTATGAATAACCTATAATTTATTTAACTTTTAAATTATTGTTGGACATTTGGAGTTTTTCAAGTCTTTTGACTACTGTAAACATAGCTTCCATGAATATTCATACACAAGTCTTTGTAGAGACATATGCTTTCATTCTCTTGCATAAATACTCAGCAGTGGAATGGCTGGATCATATGGTAGTTGTATATTTAGCTTTTTTAAGAAACTGCTAAACTTTTTCAAATTGGTAGTATCATTTCAAATTCCCATCAGCTTTCTTTTGATGAGTGTTAGCATAGTATAGTGCTATGTTTAGTATGTATAAGTGGATGAATGTATGTATCGATAGTATGTAACTATTGTTCATACCAGCTGTAATTTATAGTTCATCTTTTTACTTTTAAATTATTTCAGTCTATGTATTTAAAATGAGTTTCCTGTAGGCAGCATGTAGTTGAGTCCTTTTCATTCAATCTCAGAATCTCTGCCTTTTAATTGGGGGTGTTTAAACAATTTACTTTTAATGTGTCATTGCTTTTTACTTTAAACTAGCAGTCCCCAAACTCTTTGGTAAGAGGGACTAGTTTTAAGGAAGGCAATATAATGCCACTGCTGATCTGGCAGAAGTTGAAGCTCAGGTGGTAATGTGAGCAATGGGAAGCAGCTGTAAATGTAGATATAGCTTCACTGGCTCACCCACCACTCACCACCTGCTGTGCAGCCCTGTTCCTAACAGGAAGCCTTGAACTAGTACTTGGGATGGGGATCCCTGCTCTAAACAAATCACTACCTTTTAAAAAGATTTTCTTTAAAAGAAGAAAAATTATTTCTATTAGCTCAAGTGTTTCACATTTCTGATGTTCAATCCTTTGTGTAAGTCTAGATTTCCATTTGCTATCATTTGCTTATTTCAATCTGAAGAAGGCATGTAGATCTATTGGTTATTAATTTTTTCACTTTTTGTCTACAAAAGGTTTTCTTTCACTTTTAATTTGAAAGATATTTTCTGTGGCATTATTTTTTTTTCAGTATTTTAAAGACATTTTCCACTGACTTCTCACTTGCATTGCTTCCATGAAGAAGGTTATTTTCATTCCTGCCCATGTTCTTCTGTGTCTAATATGTTCTTTTGAGTCTTTAAATATTTTTCTTTAATACTGATTTTAAGGAATTTTATTATGGTGTCCCTTGATGAAGATTTCTCCCAATGTCTTGTGTTTAGGTTTATACATTCATTCAAATTTTAAATTTTTTGCTGGTATTGTTTTTTTTTTAATATTTTTGTCATTCTTCCTTAAGAAATTCACACTTCATGTGTGTTACTCAGTTTTACTTTTTTCTACTATTCACTGATGATTTACTTTTTGTGATTTTTCTTTCCGTGTATCATCTTGATAGTTTATTTTGCCTTGTCTTCAAGTTCATTAATATTTTCCTTTGCAGTTTTGAACCTGCTTATTAATACTATCCAGTGTGTTTTTCATCTCAGACATGTATTTTTCATTCCTAGAAATTTGAGTCATTTTTAAATCTCTCATGTCTCCAATAAATATGTTCAGTCTATACTGTCCTGAGCATAGATAGTTAAAACTGTCCTGTTCAAATAACCTTATTTTTAAAAAAAATCTATTATTTTTGTCATTTTGGGATCTGTTTCTATTATTTTTTCCTTCATTATATTTTTTTTCTTTTTTTTTTTATCAGATGCCAGGCATTGTGAATCTTACCTTCTTAGGTACTGGATATTTTGTATTCCTAAAGATAATCTTGTCTCCAGCCATAGCACCCTAGTATCCAATTCCGCTTGATCTCAGAAGCTAAGCAGGGTCAGCCTGGTTAGTCCTTGGATGGGAGACTGCCTGGGAATACCAGGTGCTGTAGGCTCCAGAGAAGGACTTGGCAATTCACTCCCAAAACAACTCACCATTGAAAACCCTATGAATAGCAGGGAAGCACTGGCAATAGCACCAGGTATGGCACAGTGTTAGAGAGTGTTTTGTTCTGTTATACAAAGGGTCTTTATGAGTCAGACCCAACTTGATGGCACCTAACAACAACAAAATTGAAACTTTGGGGAGGCCAAAGTAAGAAAGGGAGAAGGAACTGGCAATCCACTCCCAAGGCAATCCCGAGACAGTCAGCCATTGAAACCCCTATGAGGGTCGCTATGAATCGGATACCGACTCGACGGCACCTAATGACAACAACAACAACAACAACAACAACATAAATAAATAAATAAATAATCTTGGGAGGTGGACATTTTTGGATCCCCATATTAATGAACTCTTTTATAGGACACAATTAAGTTGGTTGGAAATAATCTGAGTTTTTTTTTTTAAGCCTTAAATTATAGGCAAGACTGGAGCAGCTTTAGTCTAGGGAAAATTTTACCTTGTCATTAGAGCAATATTCTGTTGTCTATTCTACTTGCTGCTCCATCAATTGCAAGCTTCTCCCCTAAACTAAGTAGAATCCTGTATGACACTAGGTGAGTTCTAGTGATTATTCTCTCTGCTCCTTTTATGGATTTATTTCCTTAGTCTTGGATAGTTCCCTCATATGCATGCCATGATTGGTGCTCAGCTGAAGAATTAAAGTGATTCTGTAGCTCTCCCAAGGTCACTTTCAATCTCAGCCCTCCTCTTCTCCCCTTGGAATCTACTCTATAAACTTTTATTACTTTGTTGTTGTTGTTGTTAGGTGCCCTTGAGTCGGTATCCGACTCATAGTGACCCTCATAGGGTTTTCAATGGCAGATTATTTCGGGATTGCCTTGGGAGTGGATTGCCATGTCCTTCTCCCTTTCTTACTTTGGCCTCCCCAAAGTTTCAATTTTGTTTCCTCATCACATTAATTTTACTATACTCTGTGTAGATCCTTTTCTCCCTGTATTATGTCTAGCAACTCCCTAGGCAGCAAGCTAGAGCAAGCATAAGGTTTACCTTATTTACTATCATCTGTAGGGAAAGGATTACTATACTTCCTTACATGATATCCAGTGTCTGAAAATCATATTTGTCCAGACTTTACATTGTTTAAAGCAAGAAAGTAAAACCTAATTCTTATTACCCAAAATTCCACAATTGCTATATTAAGTCTTCAACATCTTCTTTGTATTCCCTTCCCATCTCTTTCTTCCCGCTGCATTTCAGATGACAGTTTTGCTCAAAGCCTCATGTATAATTGAACTATATTGTTACTACATTCTATAATTTATCTAAATTTAGAACCACCTTTTAATTCCTCCTCTCCATCCACCTAAACTCTAACTTCTCATATTCATTGGGGCAGCCAACACTTCCCTTTGCGTTTTCAGCATCTCCCTCTGCCCTGGCTCCTTGCACTTTGATGCTTCTTCTAAAATCTAGTTCCTCTTCCCTAAATGAAGTTATGTCCAGAGTTCTGTCTTTAGTTGTCTTTTTTTCTAATCTTGCAGATTCTTTCCCTATATTATTATTTTTTGTCTGCCATAACAAAATATCATAAGCTAGGTGACTTAAATGACAGAAATTCATTTCCTTGCAGTTTTTGAATCTGGAAGTTCAAGATCAAGATGCAGACAGGTCACTTTCTTATGTCTCTCTTCCTGGCTTGCAAATGACACATCCTTGCTGTGCGCACTCATATGTCCTTTCATTTGTGCACATGCATCCTTAGTGTCTCTTTCTCTTTTCGTAAGGATACTAGCCCTATTGAATTAGGATTTTAACTATTTTATGTCATTTAATTTTAATTGCCTCCTTATCTCCAAGTATAGTCACAATAAGGTTAGGGCTTCTACATATGGATTTTCCGTAATACCGACTTAATTGACATTTTCCCATTATGTCAACTGATGACTACTATCAAATCCAAATCTCTCCCTGCAGCTTCCTTCTGAACACCAACTTATATGTCTGAATCACTATGGAACATTTCCACTTGGATATTATACCTGTGCTTTACTCGTTATCTAACCCTTCCATATCATGCTTCCTAAATTTCTTTTCCTTTCATCTAATCTTTCTATCGAAAAATATGGAAGCCATTCTTGACACTGGAGCTTCTCACACACTCACTGTATCCAATTGTTTACCAACTTTTATTCAGCCTAGCCTCTTAAAATCCTCTGAATATGCTTCATTCTTTATTTCCACTGCCATCACCTTACTTCAAAAGTTCTTACATTCTAATTAGGTTGAGCTATATCTTGCCCCCAGGCTTATGATCTTCTACTCTAATTCTTCTTCCACTCTACTGTCATAATACTGTTAAAAGAAAAACCTAAAAATATTATTTGTGTATTAACACACTTCAAGTATTTCAGAATATCTTTGACTTCTGGATAAATTCAAAGTCCATAATATGTCCTGTAAGCTCCTTCATGACTTCATTACTGCATGCCTCTCTATTTTTTCTGTGTTTTCTATTATTACCAAACTTTAAAACCTGTTCCATATACTGTATGATGAAGTATTTGTAACTTTCAAAATGAATTGTTTAAGTATTGAGGACTTTATCCCAGCTACTTTCTCAGGAGTGCCCTTTTCTTTGCTAATTATTTTCTCCTTCAAATCTCAACAAGAGATAACTGCCCACCAATAGATAGTTATTGAGCTCAACTTACCGGTTTATCTCTTATAAGCTCCCTTACCTGCTTCTATGCAATTCTATATTTTTCTTTATCATATTTCTAGTGATACTTGTCATCTATTTGCCTGGTCCTGCATTAGATAAAACCTTCTCAAAAACATATAGTATGTCCCTTATTTCTCCATAACCAACATCCAATGCATGGGCAATTACAAATAGGAGTTTGTTGAAGGAATATCTTAATAATTAGAAGGATACACTGATTCATAGACTCATTACACTTTAGTCATGAGAAATCTAGAATATATTTTCATATATTTTACAACAAATATATATTTTACATTTTCATATTAGAAACAATAGTTATAGTAGAAAATGTATTGCTAAAACAATTCATTTACATTTTAATCAAACAGAAATATATAACAACTTAGTCTAATGCAAGGCATTTCTTCTTTTTTATCATAAATTATAAGTCAGAATGTGATTCGAATACAGATAGTTGTAAAGACTTTCAGGTTGATGTGATGAAGTTTGTCATAATAGTGAAGGATTTACAGGGGTACTCATTCAGGTTTTATTTCCAGATCAGCTGTATAGTTATGTGATCATCAATTCTCAAGAAACACTGTTCTTTGTAAGGCCTGAATCTCCCATAGAATCTTAACTCCAGATTATGATTTTATTGTCATTCAATCCCAACTCAATTATACTTTTCTCACCACTTCCTTTTTTATCAAGTAATTATTTTCCAAAGTAACCCCCATTGACTTCCTGGACTCAACATCTTCTTTTCTCCTGTTGCATAGCTTTTCAGATATTCCCAGCCAATATGGGCAGTTCTTTACCCACCTCTGCTGTCCTTATCTTTAGGCTCCTCACTCAGTTTGAATTCCTTTCTGAAGCTATTCCTGATCTTCACATTACCCACCAACTCTAAACTTAAGTTTGCTCCTCTCCAGGTAAAATCATCATGAGCACACCAGCTGCCAGGTACAGAAGTCTGATATAAACCAAAACATTAATACTTTAAAATATAAAAAATACTATGAAGATCCCTGCCCAGGAAAACTCTCAGGCTTCATGCAAATTTTTCAGTGGGCTTCATTTAATTCATTGAGACCTAAATTAAACAAAAAGACAGACAAAGCAAGAATATCTCTCTCTCTCTCTCTCTCTCTCTCTCTCTCTCTCTCTCTCCCTCCCTCCCTCAAAGTCTTCTATTAATTATATTTCCTTGGAGAATCCTCACCAACACACTTGCATAGTCAAAGACTGTTCTCTTAACTCCACAGCTCAGCCATCTTGACAATCAAATGTACCTCTGCTCTACACTTAGGCCATATTTCCTTTTGCCAATACCCTCCTTCCACCTTGGAACCATGTCCCCATTCTCCTTAGCCATCTGCAGTCTGACTTCCCAATGCCAAATGCCTGCCAACATTACCATCTTCCCCCTTACTATGCTCCTCAGCCTCCCCTCATTCAATTTCCAGGGAGACCCCTTATGAAAGATTATTCACTCCTCTCTCAATCTTTAAATGCTGAAGACTCTCCAACAAAATGAAAAAAAAATTTCAAGATTATAACTATTTCTACTCTTCTAAGACCTAACTAATCTGTTCTTCTAGTCTATAGTGAGTATAAAGTGTAATTTGGGAACCAGTCACTATCCAATCCCCAAGAGCTAGATAATATATTTTAGCAAAACAACAGCCCATACTTTTGAAATGAGCATATCTTCTGCAAATCCAAGTGAAATTAGTATAATTAGTTTTTGAGAACAAAGTACAAAGTATGATAATCTGCTTAGTGTGGTCCACAATTCAAAAAACTAATATAAATTTGATATTTTCCATTTATAAACATACATAAGTCTTCCTACTTAATTCTTCCTAAAAAGTATTAATTACATACTACTTTATTTTGGACCTTACAAGCAATACAAAATAATGAACAGGTCCTAAAATAAGAAATCATTATTCATTAATGATAAAGGATTCTATTTCAGTCAATTTCATTTCAATATAGGTATATAAAATGCTTATATTTGTATATATACTTAAAACTAATCTAACACTACTTTCATTGCTACTTTCTTTTTTAGTAGTATGGATTTATATACACACATGTACATATATAACTTAGTTAACAAGGAATTTTTTGTTGATATGATATGCTGGGCCCTGAAACACAAATGTATTGACTACTAAAAAATTATGTAGTTGTTGTTATTGTTATTAGAAGCCATAGAGTTGAGTTTCAACTCATAGCAACCCTAAGTACAGCAGAACTAAACACTACCCAGAATTATGCCATGCGCGTGATCTTTTTATGTTTGAGCCCGTTGTTGCAGTCACTATGTTTCTTCTCATTTTGAATCATGCCCCATCAGCAAAAGGAAGTCCCAGGGGCTTTACTCCTCTCCTGTCATTAAGGTTGACTCTATTTTGAGGCAGCAACTCTTCCCCAGTTTTCTCCTGATTGCCTTCCAACCTGATGGAGCTCATTTTCTGGCACTGCATTTGAAAGTGCTTCTCTGCTATTCATAGGGTTTTCAATGGCTGGATGATTCAGCAGTGAACTGCAAGCTCCTTCTCCCTAGTTTGTCTTAGCCTGGAAGCTCAGCTGAAACCTGTCCATAATGGGTGGTTGTTTTTCTGGTATCTGGAATACTGATGGTGTAGCTTTCAGCATCACAGCAACTCACAAGCCCCCATAGAAGGACAAGCTGACAGACACATAGGGGATACATAGATAAGTAATCTTTATTATAAAATAGATGTGTAATACTGCCTAAAATAATTGTTATTGTTGTTGTTGTTGTTAGGTGCCATCAAGTCGGTATCCAACTCATAGCGACCCTCATTAGGGTTTTCAATGGCTGACTGTTTCGGGATTGCCTTGGGAGTGGATTGCCAGGTCCTTCTCCCA
The DNA here is from genome assembly GCA_007922755.1 of Pedetes capensis. Taxonomy (NCBI): domain Eukaryota; kingdom Metazoa; phylum Chordata; class Mammalia; order Rodentia; family Pedetidae; genus Pedetes; species Pedetes capensis. Next base: position 16,702 of record VMDO01031459.1, read on the forward strand.
TTTTTGTGGTGCTGGGAATTGAACTCGGGACCTCAGAGACTGCAGCAGAGCACCCTACCAACTGAGCTAAATCCCAGCCTGCTGAAAATAATAGACCAGTCTTAATTATGTTGCAACCCTTTATTTAACACCAGTTTATGAGGCAGTTTATATCATACTATGGTAGCCTTTGGAATTAGAAATGAAAGAACTTGACCTCAAAAAGCTTTAAAATTGCAATGAACAGAAAAGAAAGCAAATCTACAACTTCAGTGCAGTATGATGAGAATTCTCCACTAGATGGATTGACACAGAGTTTGTAACAATATGCCTAGCACACAATCCGGGAGTGTTTCATTCTGTTGTACATAGGGTCTATATGAGTCAGAGCAAACTCAGAGACATCTAACAAAAACAACAGGATGAGAACTGGGGCAGAGGTACATACAGACTTCCATAGGAAGGTCAATAGCTTACTTGGAGATGAAGATGGAGATAAGAAGGGACAGAATGTACTAGAAGTTTTCCTGGATGTAATATTCAGACTCATGAAGGACAGGTAAAGATCACCCAAGTAGAGAAAGACTGTGTGGGAATTAGGGACAGGAACACAGGCCAAGACACTGAGAAAAGAAGGAGGCTAAGGCACTTGGAGAAATGCAATTGGTTCATGTGACAGATAGGGGAGCTCCAACAAAAGGGAAAAGTGCCACAGGGCTCCCACTCTGTTGGCTTGGGTGACTGGGTAGATGACTATGCCTTTTGGATGCAAAGCTGATTATGTCACTCGTTCACTGAAAATTGTTTAATTACTCATGCTATTATTTGAATAATGCCTAAATTCCTGACCATGATATATAGAACTCTAGCAATTTCCCCCAGCTTCCTCCTTAATGAGGCTCCTGTCCTTGAAGTATACACTCTTTTCTTCCAGTCCAGGATCTTCACACTCAGTAACCCATCTCCTTGGAACAAGCTCTTCCCAGGCCTTCACATTCACCCCTTCAGCCTACACGCTACCCACTCAGGAAGGCTTCCTCTCACCTCCAGCTGGGAATGGACTAGGCCATTACAACACTTTCATCTTTAGCTTTTAGTCCTTACTACAACTGAAATTATGTAGTTGTTCTGATCAGTATATACTCAATACTCATCTTTCAAAATATTATGTCTCCTTTGGTCACTATTTGTAGTATTAAGTATAATATTATTTGTGAGGACCCCCCTCCCATAAGCACATGGAGTGGTTGATTAAGTAGAGAGTACAGAAGGAGTTGGTAGTGGAAGGAAACTTTAGGTGTAAACAAAAGTATGAGATATCTGTGGAGCATTGCTGTGGAATTGTTCACAAGACAATTTTTCTTCTTATAATTTTGAATTTCTGTTTCAGGATTCAAGTAAGATCTCTGGACAGAGCATAAATTTATGAGTAATTGGTATATTCTACTTGTCTTGATTTGATTATTACACATGGTGCTCATGGATTGAAATGTCACACTGCATCCCACAAAAATGCACAATTACCATGTGTTAATTAAATAGAAAAAAATTAAAAAGCTTGAAAAAGAACACAATACCCCTTAAAAAGAGAGTAATTGATAAAGAGTATACTAAAAGCTATGACTTGATGAAGAAAGGCAAGAAGGGAATAAAAAGAAGGAAGCAAGCTATCATCATCACTGAGTACAAGAGAATAAAAGGGGCGGGTGAAGGAATGAGATCTAGCAGGAGTGGCCTGAGAGGCAGGGAGAAAACTGGACAAAATGACATCATGTAACCAAGGGAAGAAAATTTCCCAAGAAAGTTATAGTAATATCAATAAAATATCAGTAATGCAAAATCTTATTTTTTCTACTTGAAAGAAGTCAAGTAATAAGGCCTCAATATATAGTGCTGTATTTTGCAATTCTGAGGGTCCCTGACAACCTAAAAGAGAGAGCTATGTCATAGAGCTATAAGAGGAAAGTCATGTGTAGTAATTCATGTATTTAATCATTTACTGAGTTCTATAATTGTCAGCTAAACTCCACAGCCTACAGTTGTTGGTGGAGACACAACACACAAAATAGGAATACTTCTTCTCTTCCTGGAGTTCAATGCACAAAAATCAGGGCATAAGTTTAGTTTTGGTGCAATACAAGCATCTAAACCCTCATTTATTTATGGCTGGCTCCTTCAGGCATTTTTATTACTGGGCTGGCCCCTAGAACATGGGTTATTGACTCCAGAAAACAGTGTAAAAAGTGTGATAAAATCACTGATAATCAGTGATAATTGTACATACAGGAAGGACTACTCCATTCATGAAGGTCAAAGAGGTAGTGACTCAGGAAAAGTATAGATGATAGCAATAAAAAGAAAATGTTTGCTATAATCAGAAGGCAAGATATTCAAAATTGGGTGGATCTTAACACAAAAAATGCATAATTGAAAACAACAAAAGAAAAAGTGAGTGAATATTAACACCTATGTTCATCTCTACTGTTTGAGGGTAGGAGAAGGAACAGCCTCCATGTAGTATTGTAACAATATTTGGTGGGAAAGCCTAATACATTTTATGCATAAATAAATTGGCCTGTGTTAGTTGGCTTCCCATCACTGTGACAAAATATCTGAGAGAAATCAATTTAAAGGAACAAAGGTTTCTTTTTTTATATAACTTCAGAGGTTTTAGTCCATGGTTGGTTGGCCACATAACTGTGGAGCCAGTAGCAAGGCAGAATATCATGATGGGGAGGATATGCAGAACAAAGCTACACACCTCACAGCAGCCAGGAAGCAGGGACAAGACTATACCTGGACCTGATGGATTCACGGCAGAATTCTACCAAACTTTTAAAGAAGAGATAATACCTGTCCTCCTCGAATTATTCCAAAGAATCGAAAAGGAGGGAACACTCCCAAATACATTCTATGAAGCTATCATCACCCTGATACCCAAACCAGGAAAAGATTCATCTAAGATAGAGAATTATAGACCCATCTCCCTTATGAATCTAGATGCAAAAATATTCAATAAAATTCTGGCAAACAGAATATAACAGCATACAAAAAAGATTATTCATCATGACCAAGTGGGATTTATACCACAGATGAAAGGCTGGTTTAACATATGGAAATCAATTAACGTAATCCAACATATCAAGAAACTAACAAACAAAAACCACATGATCATCTCAATTGATGCTGAAAAGGCCTTCGATAAAGTGCAACACCTTTTCATGATAAAAACACTGGAAAAAATAGGTATAACAGGCAAATACCTTAATTTCATAAAAGCCATTTACCACAAACCTACAGCCAACATTATATTAAATGGAGAAAAACTAAAACCATTTCCGCTTAGATCTGGAACAAGACAAGGATGTCCTCTCTCTCCTATTCTATTCAACA
>VMDO01031460.1:0-20079 GCA_007922755.1 Pedetes capensis
CTGCTAAAATTAGGGAAACTTGAAACTGGGAGACTTTTATGTTCCCCCCTGCCACCCCAGATTGGAGTGTCCTGAGCTTAGACAGACTGCTGAGAGCAAAGGAGGGACATGGTGACCAGTGCTCAGGTCCTGAAGCCCTCATGGGCCTCCTCAGGTGCTGGTACTAAGAAGCCAGAGCCACTTGTGCATATGAGAAACACATGAAAGTCTTGAGGAAGGGAGACTGTATCTTTTCTCCCCAAAATTGAGAGTCGAAGGGGAAATACTGCACCAGAGAAAACATGCAGTAAAGGAAGTGCTTGACCACATCTCAGAGACCACAAGTTAATTTCTCTTGAATTACCGATTACAGTAAGAGACATAACATTTACTCCCATCTCTTATCTTGTGGACATTCTGGGAAGACCTCACCCAGATGCCTTCAGGAAACTCACAACACCTGCTTCAAGGTTCATGGAGACAACACACCCATTTATAATGCTTTCCAGATGCTTCTGGGAATCATCCTCTCAGTGTGCAGGGATGGTGATCTCCAAATTCCAGGAGATATGGTCATGCTCTGCCAGGCAGCCCTTCTGTCTTTGGGAAGCAGCTCATCTGACCTACTCCCTCCATGCCTCAAGGAGAGGTCTGCCAGCCTGCATCAAGACTTGGACTTGCCCACCAAAAATTAGCCCACCTCCTCCTACAATGTCCACCAGGACAAAGCCCTCACCTTTGGTCTTAGCTGTCCTGTCCATGTGTTTTTCTCAGGAGAGGCATGAATTTGAGTGGTCCCTAAAAGAAAATAAAATGAAAAAATAGTTCAGGTTTCTTGGCTAGAATTAATGCTCACCCAAATATGTGGCCTTCATGCCCTTCCTGCCAGCCCTACCTACATGCCCAGCTCAGTAATGTCTTTTGTGTTCAGTAAGCCCATATTACATACCTCCAGCCATCACAGTTTAGGGTACTATGCTTGCATTAATGCAACCTACCAGGGTAGATCCCCCAGTTTGAAAAGTAAAAGTGTCATAATCTGAGAGGGGTCAGGAGTAACACTATATCTTGCACAGACAAATTATCACAAAATTCTTAATTAGTTCCTTAACAAGGGACAGAATCCTCCAGGAAGGTAGTTGTTGTTAGGTGCCATTAAATTGGTTCCAATTCAGTGAGTCTAAGTACAACAGAACAAAACACTCCCCAACACCGTACCGTGCACACGATCTTTTTGTGTTTAAGCTCATTGTTGCACACACTGTGTCAGTCCTTTTAGTTGAGGATCCATATAGAGATTCCTCATGAGTACAGTAGGTGCTCTAGTGTAACATTAGAAAATAGTTGTTTGGGGATCCAAGACAAAGCAAGGAAGGCCAAAGACATTCCAGAATAGCCTGAAGGATGATATGATCTTAACAAGCTAATCTTGGGAGCCCTAGAAGCAATTACTATGCTAAATGACTTAACAGAGCCTGTATTGGGGGTTCTTTCTGAATGTGAGGCAAATGGGGAAGAAAAGGCAAACAGGAAGACTGAAAAGACATAATCTTGTTCCACGTTATTTTTGGACATCCTTTTAAAACTATTTACTTAACCAAAAGTAAAAATGTAGATTTATGTTCTTCAAACACAATTTATATATGACATATTAGACCCATATTAAGTGTACAAGTTTCCACCCTAAAGCATTCCTACTCCCCTGCCTGCCGTTGAGTCTCTACCAAAGGCAAATTATAGCTTAGTCTACCAAGCTCTGAATAAATAGCTTCTATTTGTCCTCATTTGGATTTCAGAACTTTGCTCATCAAAAGTCTCCATAAAGAGAAAGCTTCAGAGTGAGAGAAGATATCTGCCACGTGTGTAACCACTGAAGAGCCAGTGCACAGCACACAGCAAGAACTCCTAGCACTCAGTGGGAAGACACACCTATAGAAAATTGGAGAGAAGATCTGAGCACTTCACACAAGAGGAATTAAAATGATCAATACACATGAAAAACTGCTCAGCCTCATTAGTGACCAGGAACACGAAATCACCTCATGCCATTGGCAGAGTGGGCACTATCCATCTTCCCTGAGACTCATAGAGGTCACTGACTTGCCCCAGGTAAGTAGCAGGAATTGGGGGCTCTAGGCATGGCAGGCCTCTGTTCCATACCTCTTTCTTTCTTCAGTGGTTCAAGGGCACATGCCTTCTGCTCCAGACACAGGGCTCTCATGGGGAGAAGATGGAAGTTATACCTAAGGCCATTTTTTAAGTTTAAAAGACCCTTCCTTCTTAGACCAAAGGAGAAGCAGTGATGGAGATGGGGCAGAGAGGGAGTGTGGCAGAGGCATACCTGCTCACAATCATTATTCTCAGGAGGAATTCAAAACCCACCTCATGGACCATGCAGGTCAGTCAGTGATCAATACGCTTGTTCATAGAACTAAAGAGTGTGGGTAATTCTTTAGAATTTATCATCCCTATCTGCCTTCCTTTGTTCCTTCAGCAAAAAGCCAATAGTCATAGCTATTGGCAAAATGTGCTGACCAGTGGTATTTTATTTTTACTTATTGATTAATTGGAGTACTTGGGAGTTGAACCCAGGGCCTCCTGCATGGTACTCAAGCACTCTGCCACTGAGTTGCACCACCAGCCCCTTTTTTATTTATTTTATTTTATGACAGGGTCTCACTAAATTACACAGACTATTGCAGGCCTCAAACATATGATTCTCCTGTCTCAGTCTCCTGAGTAACTGGGATCAAAGGCATGTGCCACAGTGCCTGGCTGGCATTTCCATCTTACAGATGGGAAAAATCAAGGTCAAGAGAGGTAGAAGAACCTTCCCAAGACCACACAGCACAAAGAACTAGAATACATCACTCTTCTTCATGACCCTACACCTTATATTTGCACTCTACATTTTATGCAGTCTTCATTGGGTGGGCACAAACTCCTTATCTAAGCAAATGAGGCCCACAGCAGGGCAGAGGCATCAAATGTCTGGGAGCAAAAGATACACTTACCTTGCCCCAGTAGCAGCAGCAGCAACAGCACCAGCACCAGCAGCATCCCCAATCCAGAATGTTCCAAGTGTCTAAAACGTGTGAGAAAACAACTTCCTTCCATAGATGGATGAGCTAACATGTCTTCTGCTTTTGTGTTCCTCTGGGATCTGACAGTGCACCTGTCATAAACTTTACTTTGTTCATCTTTGAAAGGGGGCAGCAGCTGGCTGTAAAATATAAATACCAGTACTAAAATTTAGGCAGAAGCATTCTTGAGGCAGAGAAATCAAAATGAGAAGCATGTTCTGGTTGTAGACAAAGACCAGGACTACACAACTGCCTTCATGCAGCCTCCCATGGTGGCAGGGACTACTCTGTTGGAGGTTTGTTTCTGTCCCCTCCTCCCACCTCAAAACCCATAGGTAGCTGGAAGTGTTGGGCAGATGTGCACACCACACATTCATTGTCCAGAGGGATGTGCCACAAAACTGAATTTACCACCATCAGTAGTTTGCTTTGCATGCACTAAGTTCGGAATGTTGTGCTAGGTCTAAGCTGGGTAGACCAAGGTGCAGTTTAAAGTTTAAATACTCTTCAGGGTGATATTTACATTTTCCTCTTCCAAAACATGAAGGAACAATTGTCTTAGCTAACATGCACACATATATTTAAATTGCCCTTGCCACTTATTTATTTATTGTGCTTGGAATTAAAACCAGGTCCTTGCACAAGCAAGGTAAATGCTCTACCACTGAGGTGCACTCTTAGATCCTTTTATATTTTTTATTTTGGGACAGAGTCTTGCTAAGTTGCACAGGCTGGCACAGGGTTCAATTTCACTATCCTCCTATTTGGCCTCTCCAGTCACTGAGAACACAGACATGCACCATGGTTCTGAGGTTTCATCACTGCCTTTTGTTCTCTCTCTTGACAGCAGGGTTGAATCCCTGACTCCTGGGAGCCAGCTTGGGACTCCAGCTGGATCCAATTACCCAATTCAGATCTTGCTCTCCTACCTGATCTTGACATTTCTGTCATATTTGAAAAATCTTAGTTTTGATCTATGGTGTTGAATCTATTATGAAGACAAAGCATGTGGCATTTATTCATAGATTTCTAATTTTAGGATTTAGTTTTCCTTTCTCATCTGCTTGGAAAACTTGATGTAGTTGGCCACTGATGTAGCCGGCCACTGATGTAGCCAAGGCTTATCCTCAGCCTTAGAACTGTGTGGGGGCGTTGGGCCATGCCAGAAGGTGTGGGAACTTACATAGCAGTCCACCTGACCATCACTCACTCACAAGACTTGGAAGAAAGCAGTACGCACAGAAAAGTAAGAAGAAAATGTACCTAAGACCAAGGTATATAGGGGCCATTTGAGCACAGATGCTCCAAGCACCTGAATACTTTTCAGCTTCATTAAATTGTACACAAATTCTTTTTCTTTCTTTCCTTCTTTCTTTCTTCCTTCCTTCCTTCCTTCCTTCCTTCCTTCCTTCCTTCCTTCCTTCCTTTCTTGCTTCCATCCTTCCTTCCTTTCTTCCTTTTGAGGTACTGGGGGTGCTAAACTCAGGGCCTTGTGCATACTTTACAAGGGCTCTACTACTGAGATGCATCCTCAGCCCATTTTTATTTATTTATTTTTTATTGATTGATTTATTTTTGTGCTACTGAGGGTTGAAGCCAGGGCTTTGTACCTACTTTGCAAGTGTCCTTCCACTGAGCTGTACCTTTGGCTTCCTTTTTTCATTTTTCATTTTTAAGACAGAGTCTCGCTAAGTTGTTTAGACTGTTTCTGGCTTTGAACTTGGCAATCCTCCTGCCTCCACTTCCCGAATTGCTGAGATACAGGCATGAGCCACCACGTGCAACAATTTTTTATTTTTTATCTTAAGACAGGGTCTTGCTAAGTTACACAGGCTCTCTCTGGCCTCGAACTTGCAATGCACTTACCTCAGCATCCTGAGTCACTAGGATAACAGACATGCACCACTGCACCCAGTTCTGCCTATAAATTAAATTAGAGACAGACAGATGCTGTCCCAATGCTAAAGATGACAGGAATCTAGCCAGCTGTGCCACCAGCATCATGAAGAAGCCTCACTGGGCCTGCTTGGATGTAAGAGGGTTCACAGACCCCTGGTCACACTTAGGCCAGTTGGAGGTGGGGTGAGAAGCATGACAGGGCAAGGGCAGAAACAGCCTAGTCTATCTCCACGTCTCTGTTCTCATCTCTAATCTCTTTGCTGCCTGTCTACAGTGGCCCACCTTGGCTAGCCACGCCCCTTCCTCTAACCTCCTTTAGATTAAAATGATTGAGAAATGACTTTCAATCTCTGAGAGGCATTTTTGGCATAGGACAGACTAAATTGCCTTTTAGTAAAAGAAATCTGAGAGTCTCATCAATATCTCAAGGAATCCTCAACAGTTGTGAGGCAGTAGGGGCAACATCATATCTTAGGCACTCTTGCCAAGCACTGTGGGGGACTCTTTACATGTTACTTTGATTAGCAACTGCTATATATGTGGTCTAGGAGAAGCTCAGAACACAAGGGGGATGTAATCCTCTGAAGCCAGAGACAATCTCCATGACTACTCCATAAAATCTTGTTCTTTGATTTTTTTGATAAAAAATGTGTTAAGGGGACAGTTCCTAAAAGAGGATATGTTCTATTTTTGATTTTAGTAAAAATCAGCAGATGTCTTTTGGGAAAGACATAGGACTATGAATACCTGCCTTTCAGAGATGGCAGTGTGGGCCTTGCTCAGAAGGTTGCTTAATGACTGACAGGGTTGAGCAGTTGCTGTTTTACAAAATACCATGAGGGAGTGCTAGACCAATCCTTGGGCTCAGGGCCTATGTGGATTAAAGCAGTACTGGCTTTAGAGTATCTTTCAAACTGGAGGTTACAATTCATTATTATTCTATGATTTTAATTTGGTGAATGATCATCCCATTAAAAAGACAGAAGACGTGAGAGCATTAAATATAATAACGGTAAGTAATGTACCAGGGAAATTATTTCCAGCTACATGTAGGGATACAATACATGTTTCTTAATGTGGGTCACAGTCAAAAAAGTTTGAAAACCATTATCTTAGTAGTAGATCCCCAAATAAATCCCTAGAATTTGAGGAAAATGAGACAGAGGTTTGTTTTTCCTTCTGGTCTAGCTAGAAGCAATGCCTATGGATGTGTCTGGGCTGTGGGGTCTAAGAAAGGTAAGTATGAGTCAATTTTTTTTTTGTGGTACTTGGGGGTTGAACTCAGGGTCTTATGCATATGTTTGCAAGTGCTTGACCACTGGGCTGCACCCCTCCCTTTTTTACTTTTTATCTTGAGACTGAATCTCACTAAATTACCCAGGCTACCTCTGGCCTCAGTCTCACAATCCTCTTGCCTCTCCTCCCAAGTAGCTGGGATTACAGGTGTGTGCCATTGTACCTGGCTGGAGAAAGCCTTGTAATGACTGTGAAGGAGCCTGAGTCAAATTGTCCTCTTTCTTTAACAAGAAATACCCAGTCCCTGTCACCTGAGTGAACCGAGACAGTGTGATGGGAAGCATACACTAGTAGTCATAAAAATCTGGCCACACACATATCTAAAACAGTGTTCAGTGCTAGTAACTGGGCTGATTTAGCTCCTCATAGGCAAGAGTTGGCTTGGAATCAGGACACTGAAGGCAATAAGAGCTTCATTAGGGAGCAAAAAAGGAAGATAGAAAATGAAGAATGGACCAATAATGCAATTTTAGAAAACAACCTACAGTTTTCAAATATCACATCCTTATTAATACAAGGAGAAAGATTGACAGGAAACATTCCTGCAGAACAGATGGACACTGCCTCCAAGAGGTCACCTGGTCAGCCTTGACCTTGGCTATATCCCCAGCAGTTAGCCAGTGCCTGCTGTAGCTGGTATTCTTTAAATACTGGATGAATAAATAAATGAATGAAAGTTGGAATAAAAGAAAGATGCCAAGACGACTATAAAAAGATCAACTCACAGAACTGGCTATAAAAGATAAAAGTAATACATATCATGCTTTAGGATAGAGAGCTGAGGAAAAAGACAACAAGTACATTGTCCCAATAGCATGAAGCATCATGGGAACAACTGAGAAAGAACATTGAGGTTAGTGGATCTGGGCCCTTCCCTAAGGTCATACCATTATATTTCCATGTAGAGGTGCTCCATCCTGGCTGCATATTGGAGTTACCTGGAGAGTTTTTAAAAACTACCTGTGCCCAGGCTTCACCCTCAGATTCTGATTTAGTTGGACTAGAATGAGACTTAGGTACTGGTCCTTTTTAAGGATTCAGACATGTAGCTAGGGATGAGATCCATTGCTCCAGTGAAACCAGAGCTCTTTGGGAACCAACAGGTGCCTAGCTCCAGGACAAAGAATATCCCACCTCTGTTGCATCAGACAAGGCAAAAGCTGAGTCAACACCAGCACAGACTACTGATAACTGATAAAATCAGGCTGATCTTGTGGTCTTTCTAGAGAGGAAGCCCATGGGAATACAGGGGATGAGATACTAGGGTTTATCTCTCAGAGGTCAGCAGGTAAATGGGGAAAAGGCCACATGCTGGTGCCTGGGGAAACTCAGTAACTGAGATTAGGATATGTGGGCTAAAGTTCCAGATCAATCACGATGCCAGTTGTCACTTGTAGTCATTTCCTTGTCCTCTTGCCACAGTTTCCTTAGCTGTGAGATGGATAGCACGAATTCCATTCTATAACAGGTAGCACAGAATAGGCTCATGGAGGTTAGGGAATGGGTGAGCTGAACTGCCCACTTCATGCACACAGTGTGTCATTAGTTCAGTGAAGGCACTGTGGCTGGCTGCTGTCAATTACAGGTGAGAGTGTGTGAGGCCTCACACAGCACAAGACCTGGCATTCTTCAATTCACATAGAAAGTTACTCACAAGACAGTCTGTCTTCTTGTCCTTTTCTCTCTCCACAACTTCCCACCCTTTCAAAACTGTAAGGGTCCCTCATGCCCCAGACATGTTAGCACTATTACCCCAGTGCCCTATTAGGAAAGAAAATTTATTAAAGCTATACTTCCCCCCCTGTATTCCTCCCAGCCTTTGGAAGGTAGGGATGATTGTACAGCAGAGTGAGTAGGCAGAAATGCAATTTTGGGCATGAAATTACCCGACAGGGGTCTTGAAGAGCCCCAGGACCCCCTGGAAGTCCTGAAGGGCTACAAGGATCATTGTCTTTGGCCATCTGTGACTCATTAATGCATCTAGGTTCAGGGTTTTTTTTTCCTGGTACTGTGGTGTTGAAGCCATGGCCTGGTGCAGAATTTGCAAGTACTCTACCACTGAGTACATGTTGTTGTTGTTAGGTGCTGTCAAATCCAACTCATAGCGACCCTAGGTACAACAGGTGAAATACTATTATTAGTGCTTCTCTGCCATTCATAGTGTTTTGAATGCCTGATTGTTTTTTGGGGAGTGGGTTGCTAGGTCCTTCTCCCAAGCCTACAGCACCTGGTGTTCCCACGCGGTCTCCCATCCAAGTACTAATCAGCTCAACCCTTCTTAGTTTCTGAGACTTGATGGGATCAGATGCCACAGTGCTAAAGTTGCTGGACATTGAACAAGTGAGACAGGAGAATTGATGCTTTTGAATTATGGTGCTGGAGATGATTATTGAATATACCATGGACTGCAAAAGGAATCAACAGATCTGTCTTAGAAGAAGTGCAACCAGAATGCTCCTTGGAAACAAGGATAGCTAGACTACATCGTACATATTTTGCACATGTACTCAGGAGGGACCAATCCCTAGAGAAAGACATCATGTTTGGGAGAGTGGCAAGTCAATGAACGAAAATAGGAAAACCCTCCAGAAGATGGATTGACACAGTGTCTGCAACAATGTGCTTAAACATAAATAAGATCATGTGCCTGGCACAGAATGGGGGAGTGTTTTGTTTCGCTGTACATAGGGTTGCTATGAATCGGACTCAACTCAACGACACCTAACAATAACCACCGAGCTCCACCCACAGCCCCTTTTCTATTTTTCTAAGTTTTAATCTTGAGATAGGTTCTACCTAATTTATGCAGGCTGTCTCTGGCCTTGGACTAATGATCCTGTCTCTGCCTCCTAAACCACTGGATTTTAGGTATGCACCACCATTCACAGTTCAGGTTCAGATTTCAATAGCATTTATAGAGCATCTCCTGGGTGCTAATGGGAGAATGATGTGGCAATCCACTCCCAAAGCAATTTGGAAACAATCAGCCATTGAAAACCCTATGAGGGTTGCTGCTATGAGTCAGACACAACTCCACGGCACCTAAAAACAACTGGGTGCTAGACAACTTACAATTCAACTTCACAAAGAACTCATTTAATACTACCTTCATTCCTTAGGAGATTAAAAATCCTGGCTAAAGTTATCCATTGGAAGTTTAAAAGGAGGTTCTGACTCAGGTCTTCCTCCACATCCATATGTTTCTCCCCAGCATTATGGGAAGATATCCCCAGTAAAATGGCTTTACCCACTCATCAGGAGGGAAGCCCAGGGAAGGCTCTTGATCCTAAGCTGTTTAGGGTGGGCACTGACTCATGTGCCTAGTTTGGCAGCATACTCTGGTAGTGCGGCCCTTCTCTTTTGGACATTGAGTCTGAGTAGCCTATCCAGCTGACCAACCCACAGCTTGGGCACTGGGGTATAGGCAAACCTGGAGAGGAAGCACTTCCTCTCCTGGTAGAAGGCCTGGAGGACTCACCTCCCTGGTACCATCACAGAAGGACCAGATAGCTAAACAGGATTCTCTGACCAACTACAGAAGGTGGTTGCACAGCTATGTCCTCCCTACACTTCTGGGAACAAGCCCAGCCAGTGGGATTCATAGTGACACTAATAGGGTTTCCAATAGCTTATTGTTTCCAGATTGCCTTGGGAGTGGATTGCCATGTCCTTATCCCATTTTTTCAGTGCTGGTTATTAGACTTGGGACCTCAGAGACTGCAGATTGGCACTCTACCAACTGAGCTAAATCCCAGCCCATAGATATAATAAAAATATATTTTTTGTGGTATATCAGAGTTGAACTCAGGGTCTCACATAAGTGCTTAACCACTGAGCTGTACCCCCAGCTGATTTTTTACTTTGTGAATTGAGAAAGGGTCTTGCTAAGTTTTGCAGGCTGCCTCTGGCCTCAAACTTCTGAACCTCCTGCATCTGCCCTCTGAGTTGGTGGGATTAAATGCATGTGCCACTGCACCCTTCTACAATGTTGTTTTTAGTCCAGTTTTGCAGAAAAGAAATATAACAGCCAGAGAGGATGAGTAATTTGTCCAAGTTTGCTTACCTACTAAGGGAAGAGCCCAGAGCTCCTGCCTGTCCACCAAAGCCTAGGGGTGGCCAAACTGAAGTCATGGAGATTCAATACAGGCCCTGTGCTAACAGAAATTAATATAAAGCCCACATCTACCCTCTTTTCCATTCTGGGCAGGAGGTCCCAATGAGACAGGCTGATGTGGGTAGGGGGCCCTGCACATGGGAGAATCTCTTCCCTGCATCTTTAAGATCTGAGATGCTCTATGCCAGCTATAACCTGCTCCCAGATGCCAGGCCCAGGGAGGGCCCTGCAGAAAGTAGTGTGAAATTTGACACTCCCCCTACCAGGTGATCCCAAAAATACTCCTGTTATGTGCCTAAATTTTTCTTCACCCCTTTCACTTAGCATCCTGTCTGGGGCAGCTGTGGCCTGTCCTTCAAATCCAAAGGGAATGAGCAAGACTCCCTATCTTTCCCTGGAAATCACACATGTTTCCTACCAGCCCAAGATGGTCTTGCCTTCCAGAGCCACAAACAACATTCACTGATCCCTTTTGTCTCCCTGGCCTACATTCACAGCAGAGTACCTGTCCATAAAAGCATCTCCCAGGCTCAGGGTCCAGGGAGGGATAGGATCCTGACTAGGGCAGCTTATGAGCAGGGACATCCCTCATCCACATGCACAGCTGCTGTGGACTGAGGCCTTTGGCTATGGGGCAAGGGATTGCTGTTTTATAGCATCAACTGCTTGGTCCAGAGATGATGGCCCATCCACACATGGGACATAGTCATGTGGGTAGTAATAGCCTTGGCAATGATGTACAAACTTGTTTGCTTTGTCAGCTCCCTTTCAGATGAGATATTTACCTTTGATGACACCACTCAGAGGAGAGTTACATTCAGAGTGTTCCATGAAAGAGTTAAATGAGATAGAGCAGGCCTTCTCTCTCTGGGGTCCTGATGCAGACCAGCTACCGTGACTAGCCAGGCAGACAAATCTGTGCTGGGCTGCAGCCATTACAACATCCAGACTGGACTGAGCACCTTGCTGAGGAGTTGGCTCTTAGGTTCCGTTTGCTAGGCAGCTTCATCCTGAGGAACAGCCCACACACATCTGTCTCCACTGCTGGCTGAGGTCAGCTTGCCACAGTTCATTTCTTCAGGGATCCAGGAAAGGCCCTTTCATCACTGGAAGGTTAGTGCCCATCCTAATGCATGCATATTTTCATACTATGATATTTCCAAAAACATTTTCAGTCCTTCAATCCACAGAAATGTTTAGAAACTTGCCAAATAGAGAGTATATAGTAAAGGCAGATTTTCTTTATTATTCATTTTTTTTAGACAGGGTCTATGTAACCAAGGCTGGCCTTGAACTCACCATCTACCTGACTCAGTATTCTACCATGCCCAGCTAAAGCTAGATTTTTAAATCCTGGATTTCTGTGCTAAAGACTCATTCCCTTAAACTAAGACATAGCACTTCCTCACTTTTGTTCATTTGGATTTGATCCTTAATTAACCCTTGGGAGCTTCCTAGGAGGATGAAGGAAGAGGGATATGGTTCTCCAAGGAGTGGCTAGAATCTCCACATGTTCCTTGTGGGAATCCTGGATACTCTTTCTACTTTCCATTCACTTTCTTCTTTGCTTATGAGACAGAGTCACATCATGCAAGTGTCCAATTGATCCTCTCTGATGACATTGAGACAATGTCTCCTTAATCATCACAAGGCTCTGAGGTATTGCACTTGAACCTCACTCTCTTGGATTACTGTAAGGATTCTTACAGACTCACCACCACAATCCATCACCAGTGACCCCTCTAAAACACCTTCTACTCACTAGTCCCTGCCTTTCCATGTGGCTTGTGCTCCCCCTCTCTACCAGAAGCACTTTAAGGTTCACAGTTTATTTATTCCAATAGACAGGCCCTCAGCTATCTTCTTAACTAGACATCTCAGCTGCACTTGACAGCTGTCCTTTGCCTCTCTTCTTGGACACTTCTGTTCTGGGACTCCAGACTTCTGTTTTCTGGTTTCTTCTTCTGGTTGTTCCTCCTGAGCCTCCTTTGCCAGCTCCTCTACTGCTAGAGTGCCTCAGGGCTCTGCCATGGACCCTCCTCCTCTATCATCTCTCGGGATGATCACAAGGCTTCACTTAAAACCTTTCTGTCAATAATGCCCACATTTGTACTTCCAGCCAGACCTCTTCTCAGCTTTAAACCCAATAAACTCATTCACTGACTGGACACTCCCACTTTGGTGTTTCACAGGCTTCTCAGAGTCTAGGAGTAAAGACCTGAACATCTTTTCTTCCTCTACCACTTGCATACTGACGGGAAATGGCTAGGCAGCTGTAGATGAACCTAGAATGGTCCTTGAAGACTCCCTCTCTTCATCCGAACAGATAACCAATTGCTGAGTCCCATCAGTTTTACATCATAAACCACATCAGAAACCCCCCACTGTCCTCCATCTTCCCCACCCAAGCAGGGTCCAGGCTACCATCACTGCCAGCCACAATGGCCAAATAACTGATCCAAGACTAATCTTACTAGACCCTTTTGAAAAAATACAGAGCAACCTGAGTTATCTTGTCAGTGGGTAAACTTGATTTCATACCCTCATATAAAACCCCTTTGACAGATTACCATTTCTTTTTAGACAAAGACCAACCATCTCGTTGTGGCTAATAAGACCCTTCATCCCATCTTCGTCCTCAACCTAAAGCCCGCTCTCCCTCCTTGTCTTACCCCCAGCTCACTGGGCTCCTTCATATTCTTGAACTTGTAATTGCTCATTCAAAATTTATTCTGTCTTATCTTTAGCACCAGAAGGACAAGGACTATTTGGTTCACTTCTGTGTCCCCAGCCCATGGCATATGGCATGACATTAGTATGTGCTCAATAATCGCTACCAAGATATACAAAAATACTCCCACTCCAGCCACTCCTCTAAGACCCTGGTAAGTGGAATCAAATTCTACTTCACAGTGACTTAACTACCCCTACCATTTGGCATTGTTCTTGCAGTTCTATCATACCACTTTGTTGGAGATCAA
The DNA here is from genome assembly GCA_007922755.1 of Pedetes capensis. Lineage (NCBI taxonomy): Eukaryota > Metazoa > Chordata > Mammalia > Rodentia > Pedetidae > Pedetes > Pedetes capensis. The sequence continues at coordinate 13,353 of VMDO01031460.1, forward strand.
CATATTTCTTTTTTCAGTACTGTGTGATCAAACCCAAGGTTTATACATACTTTGGAAGTGCTCTAAACACAGGCTGTCTCCGGCCTTAAACTCATGATCCTCCTGCCTCTGTCTCCAGAGTCTATCAGATTACAAGTGTTTGGCCTCTGGGGCACTTCCTCTTTTTTGAAAAGTGTTACTTTTCATTTATCTTTGTAACTTCTCTACAGGTTCTAATATAATGGTTTTGCACCCAGTATGAAACAGTGTCCTGAGAATTGTACTCTTGAGACTAAGAACAATATACTGCTGCACAAGGAAAGAGAAGACCTCTTGGCCTCTGCCTCACCCAAATACACCCTCACCAGAACCCAAATGAAGAAATATCTTAAATCAGTCTTTCTTAAAACCTGGAAAATCTGAAAATTTCACAGTGGTGTAAAGTATGGACAATGAACCAATCAAGGTGTACCAAATGTTCTGCCAGGTTGATTAGGGTTTCCCCCACTATCAAAATTCCCATCCTAATAGAACACTTTCCAGAGACTACCTTGGGATTTCCTCTTCTTTTTGCTCTTTATGAAACATGATCATTCAAATCTTTGACTTCCTGCTGAAAAATGAAGTGACAGCAAATAGTTCCCTTGATGCCATGAGTTTATAAATGCACAGCCTTTGATAACTATATCTTTGTCTTGGTTTTATTTTTCACTGTAATCTTGAATCTGTGATTTAGATCTGGCCTGACCTGCTCATTACTGCGGTCCTTTGCTATTCACTAGCACTGAGTATACCAAGGCCTCTTGATCCTCACTGCTCAAGGAACATCCAATCACATCAACAAGTAAATCTACATGTGGCTTCAAGCCCACTCTCTTTGTATTGAGTTCCTTAGCTGTTTTATTTGTCACATCTGGGTATTTATGTTTGGGTAACGTTGCCTTGGAGCTGCCACTTTAGTGATTTGCTTCTAACTGTTCCTTCATTTGATCTTGTATCCTTAAGTGTCATTGTGCCATAAGGAGGATGGAGGGGTGGAATTCAGGTAGTTCCTAGCAATTGGTTGTCGTAATTGGACTCCTGGTTGGAGAGGTGGCAGTTTCCTCCACAGCAGGTCACTTTGAGAACAAACATTGCTGTGGGTCACCAATAAAACCAGAGGAGATTGTCCCTTCCACCTGGCTATTTATCCTAAGAATGTGGTTTTGGTTCAGAGATTGTTTTGTCTCATATATTCTTCCTGTGGGGGACTCCGATTGTTGGCTCTGTGGTCAGAGGCACCCAACCATTAGGTCGGGAGCCCAGAATACAAAATTTGTAAGTACCTTCACCTGAGTGTAACTTCCAGTTGGTACCAAGGGAGGGTCTTCTCCTCCTCTGGGAAAAACTTTCTCACAGGTATTCATGTGACTGCTAGAAGTCCTATCACTATCTGAATGACAGAATTTCACCAAAGATGATTTGGGCTTTCAGTGCACACCTGAGGGAACATTTCATTTAACTATAATGGCTTGAGAGGTACATTAGAATAAAGACAAAATAAAGTTCTTCAGGCCCAAGAGACATGAGGGTAATGTTAAAGGGTAATAGGCAGGAAGAAGGGAATAGATGGCTCTGTAGCCACCATAGCCATGTGCTTCCCAGCCGCCTGTAATATGAATATTGACATAAGCCTCCTGTGGGACAAAGGATTTGGTCTGGTGGTCAGTGCTTCTCTGATCGATAATACCTTTACAAAGAGCATACCTGCTAGAAGGAAACAAAATTAAAAACACTCCTCAGTTCTTCATTAATCCAGGAAGGACCATAACACCATGTGAGACAACCCCCTTACCCCAGCAATCGAAAACAACAGTGTTTAGTGGATTCTGCTTCCTTATCAAGACCAGTATCTCTGTGGATTTCTATAACCTTTTGAAATGCCTGCCTCTTGAGTCCAGTCATTTGACGACACCAGGAATACCTTAACCACTTCTAGGCACAGGCTCGAGGGGTAAACATTTCTTTCCTACCCCTGAAGGCTCAAACGCCACTATAAAGCTCTCACGCCATTTTAGCTTAAGGCAACAGTAGCCCTTCAATATTGTCTTCATGTCTTGAAGGTGTACTGCCTTTATGATCTATGTCTATATTCTCTACCTTTAATAAATTTGTTCTGTACTCCACACTGTAATTTCTGTGTCTTGTATAAATTCTTTTATATGGGGAAACGTAGAGTGAACCCAGGTATCTGTTGCCAGAAAGTATCTGGCTGCTGCTAGACTCTGAACTCATGCTCTGGACCTTTGCTCCCTTCTCTAGACCTGTTTCTCATGTCTCCCCACTAAAAATAATGTAAGGTAGGGTGAACATGAGCAATGTACAATGATATACATGTATAGAAATATCATAAGAAACCGATTAAAATGTACACTAACTAAAAAAAACTACAAAATGAGCAGCACATTTTGATTTGTCCATTGACATATATATTAAAAATTACCAATAAATAATCAATCAATCTCCTCTATATCTCTACCACTGTCCTAATGTCATCACCTGTGTGACCTATCCTGGTCTAAGTACACTAGTCAAAATGCATATATGTGGATGCTACTCTTTAAAGAGAAACAAGTAAGATTCTTCGGGGAATACCATTCATCAACCAAAGAAAGTTCTTTAATGTGGCTTATCTAAAAAAGAAATTTACATTTACAAAATACTTACTACATGCCAGGTACTGTGCTGTTTTCTGTGTTTTACCTCATTTATGCCTCTTAAACCTATAAAAAAGTATAATTATTACTTAAATTCACATAGGAGAAAAACTGAGGCTCAGATAGGTTAAATAACTTACCGAAAGTCCAGTGGCCTATAATGAAAGCTGGGACTTAGATGACTCTGACTCTGTAACTCAAGACTCTTAGCTACAAATGTGTAATTATATAGCTGACTCTGAGTACTTCTGTGTCAGACACTGTGCTATGCTAACTACTTTAAACATATTACTTTTTTTGTTGTAATTATGCGCCATGGAGTCAGTCCGATTCATAGCCACAGAACAACAGAATGAAACACCACCCAACACTGTGCCATGCACACAATCTTTTTTTTTTTTTGAGCCCATTGTTGTGGCCACTATGATTCTTCTCATTTTGAGTAATGTCATATTGGCAAAATGAGATCCCAAGAGCTTTACTCTATTCTTCTCATTAAGATTGACTGCACTAGTTGGGTGTGGTGCTGTATACCTGTAATCGCAGCAACTCGGGAGGCAGAGGCAGGAGGATTGCAAGTTCAAGACCAGAGGCAGTTTGTGCAACTTAGCAAGACCTTTTCTCAAAAAGTAAGAAAGTGGGCTGGGGGTGCAGCACAATCGTATAGCACATGCAACGTGACACCCTGGGTTCAACCCACAGCACCAAATAAAAACAAAGAAACAAACAACAACAACAACAACAACAACAACAACAACAACAACAAAAGATTGAATCTACTCTGAGGCAACTCTCTCCCAGTTGTTTCTTGAATGCCTTCCAGCCTGGGGACACTATATTTGACAAAGCTTCTCTGATATTCACAGGATTTTCAATGGCTAATTGTTTTGGGAGTGGGCTGATAGGTCCTTCTCCCTGGTCTGTGCTAGTCTGGAAGCTCAGCTGAAACCTGTCCACCATGGGTTGCCCCACTGCTATCTGAGATACCAGTGGCATACCTTTCAGGCTCACAGCAACATGCCAGCCCCCACAGTATGACAAGATGGCAGACACATGGGGGAAATTAAGTAACTTGCCCAAAATCACAGAGTAATTTAATGATAGAAATGGGATTCAAACACCTTCCCTGGATCTTAGCAACAAGGTGGCTCCTTCACCTTCCTCACATTCCAACCTCACATTAATTTGGACCTACATTATCAACATCATTTCTTCCTTCCCCCTCTCCACCATCCCCTTCATTTTGCATTACTTAACTGCTTATGGCTGCTGTTATCTTCCCACACATTCCTACCTAGCACTGTTCAGTGCTCCTTGGGCTTTCCTAACGCTGTTGCTTCTGCTTGCTAATGCCCTCCTCTCCTCTTACTCTGGATAATATTCCTATTCATTCTTAAACAACTCAGCTCAGGAATTACCTTTTCTATGGAGTCTTCTCCTCTCCTGTCCTCTTTCGCTAGGGGCTCCTCCTGTTTGTTCTCACAGCATCTCTCTATGACATCACTTTATATTGATATTCTATTTCCATGTCCATTTGCCTCACTAGAGCATATATTCTTCCAAGGCAAGGACCATCCATACTCTTACAAGCACCTGTACATTTTGTATCCCCAGGGCCCAATATAGTTTCTAGACATTATGAGCACCCACCGAACACCTTTGAAACTAAGAGTAAGCAACTTTTTCAAGGTCACACGATGTTGTACCAGGCCTGTGGTCAGTTTAGGATGCTACACATCTGACACTCCATTACAGTAGAGCTGCTCAATAAGTAGAACATAAATAGACCACATTTCCGAGATGTACCCTTCAGAGGGATTTACCCCATCCAAATACTGTTATGATGTGGAAAAGGGTGGGAAACTCTTCTCTGAACTCCATTGCTAACATTGGCAAGCATAAGGTAGTAGGAGTAAGGTTAGGAACAATGACCTTAACAAGGGCAGAAGTGCCTCAAAAACTCAGAAATTTAGCTTTCACCAGGACCTATCCTCAATAAGAACCAGGACAGTGACATACACCATTCTGTCCTCCACAAGCAAGAATACATGCACCCCTTACTCCTACCACAGTACTGTAGCCCCCAAATTACAGCTATTGACAGTCCTCTTTTAGTCTGTCTTTGACATGTCACATTATGGTTTAGATCTGAATGTCTCACAAAGGTCCTAGGTTTGAACAGCACCCAGTTGGTGGCTTTTGTGGAAGTCATAGATCTTTGGGAGGTAAGGCTTTTGCTTTGTTGAAGTGGATCTCTGAGGATGGCCCTTTGGAGATTTTTACCACATGTGTGGCCCTGGTTTACTCTGCCTCCTGCCCCCATCTTCAATGCTGCCATACATGCTCTGGAGCTATTAAGGACTGATTCTCTCTGAACTTCCAATAAAACTTTTCCTCCATAAGCTTGTTTCAGTTGGATTCTCTGCTATAGCTATGACAGCTAATATAGAGAACTGGTACTAGAGTGGAGTTGTTGCTGTGCAGAAGTTTGACCATGTGATTCTTCGGTGTTTGGAACTTGTTTGAGGGTGGAGTATGGAATAGTTTGGAGGTGCAGGTGAGAGAAGCCCTGGAGAGTTTAGGGGGTGGTTCTGGTTAAAGTAGATCAGAACACTGCTGCCAACAGAAATGTAGATAGGACTCATAGGGTTTTAGAGGAAAATGATGATTCTATGGGCCCTGGACTAGAGGCAATTCAAGTTATATTCCAGCGGACAGCTTGTGTGCATTTTGAGTGAGGCTGAATTTGAAAGTTATGAACTAATTAACTGGTGGAAGAAGTATCATGAGGGAGACAAGATGTTGGGGGCATGGCTTGGTTACTGCTTGCTATGTTCAGCCAGATTTACTGAAAAATAAAGAAAATGGCATAAAAAGATGCAAAACATAAGCAGTTAAAGGGACAAAAAGCCATGGTGTTGAGGAATTTTCTAAAGTTAGTGTAAATGGGGGGTTTCAGCAAGGAGGCCACAATTATTAAAGAGACATCTACCATTAAAGGGAACATTAAAGATGACCTGAAGGCAGAGGAAAAAGTCAGGCAGAACCCTCCCACTTAAAACTTTAAGGCTTAAGACTAAAAACCCATTTCAAAACAGAAAGTCTGAAAAGCGAGTGTCTCCTGGTATCTTGTAGGAAAGGAACCAACCAGGGAAATGTTTTCTCAACCTGAGTGTACACAGGCTATGGCTGCAGCCATGGTCCAAAGAGCCCATTTACTTCTCAAGTTAGCAGCAATGCTTGGCATCTTCTCCCTGGTCTGGTTTTACAGGCATAGAAAATACAAGAGTTATGGAGGTTGCCACCAAGGTTTAAGATTGCCTGTACCAAAACACTTTTAAGCTGCAAACCTAATGCAGGTGGAATCACAATCCCTGACTTCAAACTTTACTACAGGGCAGTGGTTGCAAAAACAGCTTAGTACTGGCACAAAAATAGGCCCGAAGACATCTGGAACAGAAGACCCAGATATACCTCAACACACCTATAGCCACCTTATTTTCGACAAAGGAGCAAAGCAAGTAAACTGGAAAAAGGACAGCCTCTTCAACAAATGGTGCTGGGAAACATGGTCATCCACATGCAGAAAAATGAAAGTGGATCTGCATCTCTCAATTTACACGAGAGTTAACTCAAAATGGATAAAAGATCTCAACATAAAACCAGAAACTTTAAAACTTATAGAAGACAAGATAGGGAATATACTCCATCATATAGGCATTGGAAAAGATTTCCTTAATAGGACTCCAATTGCTAAAGAAATTGCAACAAGAATAGATAAATGGGATCATATGAAATTAAAAAGCTTCTACACAGCAAAAGAAACAATGAACAGAGTCAAGGAAACCTCCACGGAATGGGAAAAAATCTTCACATTTTATACATCAGACAAAGGTCTAATTACTAGAATTTATAAAGAACTCAAGAAAAAAACTCCCCCAAAACCAAACAACCCAATACACAAATGGGCAAAGGAACTGAGTAGACAGTTCTCAAATGAAGAGGTCCATAAAGCCATGAAACACATGAAAAAGTGCTCAACATCCCTAGCC
>VMDO01031461.1:0-20070 GCA_007922755.1 Pedetes capensis
TTTGAGTCAGGGTCTCGCTAAGTTACACAGACTGCCTCTGGTCTCGAACTTGCGATCCTCCTGCCTCTGCCTCCCGAGCCGCTGGGATTACAGGTGCATGCCACCACACCCGGCTGTTTCTTAAAATTTTTCATAGTATATATCTATAATTGCCTCCCTATTTAACTCTACCAAGTAGCAGGTTTTTTAGTCAATGTCAGCAAAATTAAGGTCTAATAAATTAAAAGCAATCTAGGATGGTGGCTAAAAGAATTGGCCTCTCACTGGTTGCTGTGGCGCACACCTGTAATCCCAGCAACTCGGGAGGCAGAGGCAGGAGGATTGCAAGTTCGAGACCAGAGACAGAATGCGTAATTTAGCAAGACCTGTCTCAAAAAGTAAAAAAATGGGCTGAGGGTGCAGCTCAGTGGTATAGCACTTGCAAAGCACGCAAGCGGGAGCCCCTTGGTTCAACCCCTTGTACCGAAAAAAAAAAATAATAATAATTTGCCTTTTAATGGCTCTGTGATCTAGAAAACTTTCTTAACCTCTTTATTACTTAATCTTTAATATAAGGATAATTATAGGACCTACCTCATAGATTGGGAGAAGGACACAGTAACCCACTCCCAAAAATCAATCAGCCATTGAAAACCCCGTGAAGAGCAGAGAAGCACTGACAATACCATTTTGCCTGTTGTATGTAGGGTCGCTATGAGTCAGACACCGACTCAATGGCACCTAACAACAACAACAACCACCTCATTAAACAACCTCGTTGTTGTTGTTAGGTGCTGTTGAGTCGGTGTCCGACTCATAGTGACCCTCATAGGGTTTTCAATGGCTGTTTGGGGATTGCCTCGGGAGTGGATTGCCACGTCCTTCAACCATTTTTGTGGTGCTGGGAATCGATCTTGGGACCTCAGAGACTGCAGCGCAGCAGCGCTCTACCAACTGAGCTAAATCCCAGCCCCTAACAACCTCATAGTCATGTTGTAAAGATTGATTGAGATAATGCATGGAAAGTTCTTAGCTCATGCCTAGCACATAATAAATGCTCAGGAGTATTGTTAATATCACTGCTTTTTATGTAAAATTTAAAAGGAAAGTTCCATGTTTTCCTCAATAAGAAATACTTATAAAGTGAATAGTAAACATGAGTCATTAAGAATTCGATTTTGGTATTTTCTAAAACAGCAAGTTATTTCCTTCTTTAAGCTATCTTTTATATAGCAAAGTAATAGCTTTACAAAACAGTCTAGATGATTTTTAAATCACATATTTACTACATCTAGCATTTATAGACTAACGAGGATGCCCTTGAAATAGCCTCCTGACTCTCTGGTTTGCTGGGATATTTTTATATTTTCCTCTCATCTGTTTCTCAAGTGACAGTATGACTTGGGTTGAAAGCATGGCTAGATGCGTCCATCTGCCAAGGATTTCATCTTGGGCAAGTGGCTTAACTTGTCTGGGATTTAATTTCATTATCTTCAACATGAGAGCAGGAAACTAAATAGTTTGTAAGGTTTCTTTCAATTCTAAAAATCTGTTTCCAAAAACAAACAAACAAACAAACAAAAAAACCTTAGTTTTCCAAGTGGCATAACTCACCCTTATCAATGCTAATGAAGAAATAAGGCATGAGAGTAGTTTCATAGCACAGGACAATATGGTTTTTAAATTCTATACCTACCACATAACAAAGCCCTTCTAGGCATTTACCCAAGGTAAATGAAAACTCTCCACACAAAGACCTGCATATAAATGTTCTTATCAATTTTATTTATAATAGCCAAAAAAAAAAAACCTAGAAATACAAGTTTCCATCAGTACATGAATGGATAAGAAACTTTTGGCATATCTACACAATAAAATACTACTCAGCAATAAAAAAGCATGAATATAAATACATGTAACAGCACAAGTGAATTTGAAAATTATGATATTGAATGAAAGAAGTCAATCAAGAGTGCCTACAGTATTATTCCATTTATATATAATTATACAAAATGAAAACTAACCTATACTGATAAAAAAACAAATCAGTGGTTGCCTATGGATGAGGGAAATGGTGTGGGGAAGGAGGAATGCATGACAAAGAGACATAAGGGAACTTTTTGGGAGTGATGGATATGTTCATTGTTTTTATTGTAGTGATGGTCTGAGAGATGCACCCTTATGGCAAAAGTCACCAAATTGCTTAAACTCAAAACTTTAAACAAGTTCCATTTAATGCATGCTAATTATACCATGATAAAATTATAAAATATATTTTGGGGACAATGGGAGAAGTTTGAAAATAAGCTGGATATATCATATAATTAGATTAATAATGATATTCCAGTTATGTGGGAGAATTTTAGAAGATGAATGCTCAATTGCCTAGAGATATAATATCTCTATCTTACCATCATTATTTCAGAAAAAAATACATATACATGGTTAAATCTAGATGGAAGCTTTATGTATGTGGGATGTATTGTTCTTTCAATAATTCTACATGACTGAAAATGTACATAATTAAAATGTGGAGGACATACTGTTATACTGTTATTGCTCATCTTCCTTTCAGATACAGATTGTTGTTGTTGTTGTTGTTAGGTGCCGTCAAGTCAGTATCTGACTCATAGCGACCCTCATAGGGTTTTCAATGGCTGACTGTTTAGGGATTGCCTTGGGAGTGGATTGCCAGGCCCTTCTCCCATTTTTTTGGTGCTGGGAATTGAACTCAGGACCTCAGAGACTGTGGCGCAGCACTCTACCCACTGAGCTAAATCCCAACCCCTCAGATACAGATAGACATTATTTTTATTACCCTAGAATATAACCAATATATAACCAAATCTATCCTGAAATGTAAATAAGCCTGAACAAATTGATATAAACATGCTAATGTATAAGCATGAAGAAACATGACAGATTCTTACAGAATTGTCTCCTATCATGAGGCTAGACTCAATCACACAAAATTCGAAAGAATAATGACATGAAATGAATGCAGAGTGGTACAAAACAAATGTAGAAGATGACAAAATTATCTTATATACATAAATACAATTGATGTTCCTGAAGAACAGAAGAAATGGATTGAAAAAATGTTAAACAAAATATAAGTTCCCTGAAATGAATGCTGGGAATGGCTCACCCAGGTAAAACGAACACACAAAGATCAGGACCAAGGCATATGTTTCCATGGATCCTTAACTTCAAGAATAAAAAACAAATCATATGCTGGAAAGGCACATTATGTACAAGAAAAAAAGACAGAAAATTTGCCTAAGACTTCTCAACGGCATCACTCAATTTTTTAACATCATCTACTAAGTTCTCAGGAAAAGACAGTATAACGTGGGGCCACTGTTTGTCAGCAGGGCTTGAGATGGAAAAGAAGGGCTAGATATAGAGTAGAAGAGAATGAGGGAAAAAAGGAACTTGCTGAATACCCCTATGGCTGTCTTTCACTGTGTCTAACCTCAAAGACTTAACAGGGAAGAGCAACTTTTGGCTTCCCAAGTCTCATGAAATTTTTACTTTTGGCCAGCTCTCTTTTCTGTGTTTGCAGTACTAAGGAGTAGAAACCAGGGCCTCATGCATGCTTTGTAAGCCCTCTACCATTGAGCTGCACCTGCAACCTCTTTTTCTGCTTTTTATTTTGAGACTTTATTTTTTGAGACTGACTTTAATTTGAGACTGTTTTTTATTTTGAGACTATAAATTGCATAGGCTGCCTCTGGCCTTGAACTGTGACCCTCCTGCCTCTGCCTCCTGAGTTCCTGGGATTACAGGCATGAGCCACCAACTCATTTCTCAGCTTAATCCAGACTGCAACAGAGCAACCCAGTCCCATGACCTAGTGTTTTCCTATCAGAAAAATTGCTTTCTGGTGAAGCAACATTACCTGAATTCCGAAATTCCTTCAGGTTTGCTCAGTTGCTTTGTTTAAATTCATTTCCAAAACAGAACTCATCAAAGTCAACAATGGCCTCCCTGTCACAAAATCAAGGATCAGTTATCCATCCTCATATGAACAGGACCTTTCCTCCATGACCTACCTTTGGACATGACCTACTTTGAAAACACTCCTTAGGAACACACTTGTGAACCCCTTTCTCACCTGGTATGCATTTACCTCTCTGGCTGCACCTTAGCAAACTCTATAGATGGATCCCTCTTGACCCAGGCCTCAAATGTTGGTAGCACCAGCCTTGGTGCCTGTTACTCCATATGCCTTCTTTAGATAGTCCAATAAGACTTAGATGCCACAGACAAGCTCTCAAATCCCACCTCTGTGTCCCAAGACTAAAGAGTTGTAGGGAGACCTATGCAGGCTCATAAGTGTATTTAATATTCACTAAGAACTTCTCTCTGTGCATAATTCTAAGTGCTTTACACAGATAAATGCATTGCCTTCTTGTTATGGGTTGAATTGTGTTCTCACAAAAAGATATGTGCCTGCAGCCGTAGCCCTGTGGCATCCAATACCGTCAGATCTCAGAAGCTAAGCAGGGTCCGGCCTGGTTAGTACTTGGATGGGAGACCGCCTGGGAACACCAGGTGCTATAGGCTTGGAAGAAGGACTCAACAACCCACTCCCTCCCAAAAACGAATCAATCTGCCATTGATAATCTTATGAACAGCAGAGAAACACTGACAATAGCGTTTCACCTGTTGTACGCAGGGTCGCTATGAGTCGGATACCAACTTGACGGCACCTAACAACAACAAAGAAGATATGTGGGAAGCCTAAACCCTGACACCTCAGAATTTGACCTTATTTGGAAAGTTTCTACAGAGGTGATCAAATTAATACCAAGTTATTAGTGTGGACGCTAATCCCATGTAACTGTTGTCCTTCCCAAACAGGAAATTTAGACACACAGACAGAAGACGGTGTGAACATGCAAGAAGAAACTGGCCACGACACTGGTCTTATGCACCCATAACCCAAGTAACACACAAGACCACCAGGAGCTAGGAGAAAGGCATGGAACAGTTACCACCCTAGCACCTTCAGAAGGAGTGTGGGCCTCATGATACCTTGATTTTCACTTCTAGTCCCCAGAACTATAAGACAATAAGTTTCAGTTGCTTTAGACCACTTAATTTGCGGTACTTTGTTAAAGAAGCCCCAGGAAATGAGTATACTTCTCAGTCAAATCTATGAGATAAGTACTAGTGTGAATATCTTTTATGGCTGAAAAAATCAGGACAAAGAGGTTAACTCACATGCCTAAGGTTACACAGCTAGTAACTGAAAACTCAGGCAGACTGGCTCATATGCCTATGCCAGGTGTGTGTGTGTGTGTGTGTGTGTGTGTGTGTGTGTGTGTGTGTGTGGTGCTGGGGTGCAAGCCAGGGCCTCACACATGCTAGGCAAGTGCTGTACCCCTGCACTACATTCCCAGCCCAACCTCTTAATATTTTTAACAGCATTGTTCCTAGTGATGAAAAAAGTTGGGAATGGGGATGAATAAATTTTAATATGCAAATAACTGAATAACTTATTGCACATCCACCCCAAGAACTATACTGCAGCTATTCAGAAGAGATATTACTGACTTATAAAGCAAGATGCAGAGATAGTTGTGTGCTATGATCCCATTTTTGAAAACCAAAGAAGAAAACAATAGCTTCTATCTGATTATAAGTATGGTAATTTAGGAGTGTCTATGATTATGACCACAGATTACAGCACAAAAGTACTCATAGTGTTAATTAGTATTGATTAGCTGTTGGGGAATGCCTACAGCTATGCCACTCTGGCATGCGATCCTGTCAGATCTCAGAAGCTAAGCAGAGTCGGACCTGGTTAGTAGTTAGTACTTGGATGGGAGACTGCCTGGGAACACCAGGTGCTGTAGGCTTGGGAGAAGAACCCTGCAGCCCACTCCTAAAAAACAATTAGCCATTGAAAACCCTATGAATAGCAGAGAAGCACTAACAATAGTGTTTCACCTGTTGTACATAGGGTCAGTATGAGTTGGATACTGACTCAACACCTAACAAGAAGAAGCTGTTGGGGAAGAATAGTGGAGGGGGAAATTCTGTAGTGATTGTATCAGTTAGCTTTTTCTGGGTACAAGCTACCCAAAACTTAATGTCCTTAAAACATTAAACACTTAAACCCACGATTCTGTTAGTTGCCTGGGATGGGTGGGATAGATGGCAGAGCTTTCGTAGTTTGGGCCAATGTCTTACTAACCTCTTATTGTGCAATGAATTACCCTAAAATTTAGCAGCTTATAACAAGCTTTTATTATGTCACAGTTTCTGTGAGGCGGGAATCAGGTATGGCTCAGGATGCTCCTGGCTGAAGGTCTCTCATGACATTACGATCAAGCTATCTAGCTGCAGTCTCATTGGAAGGCTAGACTAGAAGAGGATATGCTCCCAAGTTCACTCACATGCGTCTCTCCATGGGGCTGCCTAATGAGATTACAGCTGGCTTCCCCTAGAGTGAGGCATCTGAGAGAGTAACAGAGCCCTCAACATAGAAGCCATAGTCTTTTTGTAACTTAATCTTGGAACAGACATCCTGTTACCTCTGCCTCATTCTGTTCACAAGAACCAGGTCACTAGATTCAGCCCAAATTCAAGAGGAGGGTATTAAACAAGAGTATAATTACCAGGTGGGAGGGATCATTCAGGATCATCACGGAGGCTGCTGACCACAGTTGCCTTGACCAGGGTTGGATGGCTGCGACGGCTTCACTCATGTCTAGAAGTTGAAAATCTGGTTGGCCTCGGGTTTGTTAACTGGGGAGAGGGGCTCCTATCTGTTCTAGCACTGTTCTGTCTGGTCTCTCACCACAGTCCAGGCTTTTCTACACATGGGCTTAGGACTCAGAAGAGCAGCAAGAGAGGGGGACCCTCAATGTGCAAGCACTTCTCAAGCTTCTGCTTGTGTCCTATTTGCTAACGTTTCATTGACCAAAGAAATGGTCATGCCCAGTTTCAAGGGTTGGAGAAACAGATTCTACCTCTTGATGGGGGAAATGGCAAAGTCACATTCAAAGGGGGCATGCATTCTGATGGTATTGACCAAAGGAGACTGTCTGTCCTTCTAGATTTGCCTAGGATGTGTTGCTTGTTGTTAGGTGCCATCAAGTTGGGTCTGACTCATAGCAACTCTATGTACAACAGAATGAAATATTACCCAACACTGTGCCGTACCTGGTACTATGTCAGTGCTTCTCTGCTATTCATAGGGTTTTTGATGGCTGATTGTTTCAGGAATGGGCTGCCAGGTCCTTCTCCCGTTTTTGCGGTGCTAGGGATTGAACCCAGGGCCTCAGAGTGCACACAGCTGCACTCTACCAACTGAGCTCAACCTCAGCCCACCTAGGATATAGACATCTTGAAAGGGCATTGCTCACATCCTCATAACAAGACAAAAGATGAATAGACTACAAAATCATAACTTTTCTTGATCAGAGATCTAAGATCACAGAACAACCAACTAGCTCAAAATATAAGAGCCAGGTGTGGTGGCACATGCCTGTAATCCCAGTGACTCAGGAGGTGGAAGCAGGAAGATTGCAAGTTCAAGGCCCGAGGCAGCCTGCATAATTTAGGAAGGCCTTGTCTCAAAATAAAAAGTTCAAAATGGTTGCAGCCAAGTGGTAGAGCACTTGCAAAGCAAGTGTGAGGCCCTGGGTTCAATCCCCTAGTACTACTATATGTGTGTGTGTGTACATTTATATATATATATATATATATATATATATATATATATATGTATGTATATATATGTGTGTGTATATATATGTATGTGTATGTATGTATGTATATATGTGTGTGTGTGTACATGTATATATACACACACAACTGCTTCAAAGGAGGCAGGAATTTATCACTGGGTCACCTGTGGCAGAAGAGGAAAGATAGGCAGTAATAATTAATACAAGCAGTAATAATTCAGCAAGAATTTTTAATAGATTGCTAAAGACTGAGTGTAGGATAGTGTGAGAATACAGAACCCCTGAGAGCTGTAGACCTAAGCGTGGTTGTCTCCCACTTGCAGGCTTTTCTCCATACACCTCCACTGGGAGTTTACAAGAGAAACTAGGGATAGGATTGGAAATTAGAGAAAGCTTCCTTCCATGGTCTAGGCATGTAAGGGGGAAGCTGCTGATAATAGAAATGACAAAAATACCCAATATTACCTGACTCTCCCACAGAACAAAAGCCTTAAGACATTGGGGACAATGCAGCCAACCCTTTATTTTTTAGGACAGGTGAAGATCCACTGTGACTAGAGAACAGGAAAAGGAAAAAAATCCAGCCATGACTGAAAAGCAGGAAACCATCCTGGGCCCAGACCATAAAAGACCTTCTGCTTCTACCAGAGCCAGGTGTGGTGGCAAATGCCTGTAATCCCAGCACGTGGGAAGCCAAGGCAGGAGGATCACACATTCGAGGCCAGCCTGGACTACAGAGTGAGATCCTTCTCAAAAGTACCAAAAAATAAAAATAAATAAATAAAAGACAGGAAGAAGGGGAAAAAAGGCCTTCTACCAGTGGAAGAGGGGCAGGATTTCTGGGAAAAGAAATCCACTGTCAAGACCCAGGGATGCAGGACAATTCCCCCTGCCTGATCAGCAAGAACCTAGTAATAACAGCAGTCTATTACTAAGAGAGAGGTAAGAATATGGAGAGAAACCCTTGCTGGCATGCAGACACAGGAATGGCCTAAAGATAAGTGTGGTCCAGAAACATCAAGAAAAAAATCTACCCCAAACCTAGAAGTAACATTAGAGGAATTCTTAGACTATGGTACACTGAAGGTCACAACAGCAACAAAACCCAAACCTAGCCCAACTCCCAACTCAGTATCACTGTGCCAATGACCTATCAGAAGATCAGCCATGCCTATTTCCAGGAATCATAGTATTTACCTCAGTTTATGCTATCCAACATGCAATGTGCAATATTCAGCCAAAATTATTACATGCAAAACAGTATAAAAGAACAACACATTATTAAGAGATAAAGCAACCAAAAGATCCAGATTTAGCTGATCCAGATGCTGGAACTATCAGACAGGGAACTTAAAATAACTATGATTAATATGTTAAAGGGTATTATAGGTGTTTGTGGCCCCTCAAAATTTGTATGCTGAAATCATAATTCCCAATGTGATGGTATTAGGAAGTGGGGACTTTGATAGTGAGGTCATGGGGGTGGAGCCCTTGTGAATGGGATTAATGCCCTCAGGGGACCCCAGAGAACTCTCTAGCTATCTTTCTGCCACGTGAGGATACAATGAGATGTTGGCAGTCTGCAACCCAGAAGAAGGTCATCACCTGAACCCAACCATGCTAACACCCCAATTGCAGGCTTCCAGCCTTCAGAACTTTGAGAATAAAATTTCTGTTGGTTATAATCCCCCAGTCTGTGGCACTTTGTTATGGTAGTCCAAACTAAGACAAAGGAAATAGTAGAAAATGGAAACAATACGCATGAACAGATGGGGAATTTCAGCAGAAATATAAATGCTTTTATAAGAGTTAAATGGAAATACTAAAACTAAAAACTAAACTGAGATGAAGAATGCCTTCAATGGATTCATCAGTAGATTTGACAGAGCCAGGGTTGGAGGAAAAATCAGCTCACCTGAAGACAAACCAATAGAAATTATCCTAACTGAAACACAAAGCGAAATAAAGGCTGAAAAGGAACATACATATAGAAATGGGAGAACTTTGTAATATTTTTCTAGCATGTTGTATCTTCTGGTCACAAATTATCCATATTACCACCCCATGCAAAATATGTTCACTCTCACTCTATGACCTCCAAATATCTCGTGCAAAATTATGACATGGGCTCTAATCCAGAATGTCTTCTGTATAAAGTTCAGATGTGGCTGAGTCTCCTTGGGTACAGTTTCTCAGTTTCTTGATCTAGACACCTGTGAGCTAAATGACAAGTTATATGACCCCCCCCCATGTGCGCACGTGTGCACACACACACACACACACACACGGTGATATAGGAATAGGATAACTGCAATAGATACTCCAATTCAAAAAGGAGGAATAAGAGGCCCATATCACTTGCTGTTCCATAACAAAACAATTCTGAAATTCCACAGAGCAAATGATGTCAGGTCCCTTTGTGCCAGGGGCAGATAGTCTTCTTGATTATAGCACAGTTCTCCTCAGGAATGGCTTCCCATTCCATTTTAATATATCATCCTTGGGTCTTCCCTCTGAGACATTTTACATAAGAAATGGTCCATGTTTCCAGCTAAGTAAATTTCTCTGCTTGCATCTTCTTCTATCATAGAAGTTAGAAGGGCAGTCCAGACGCCATTTTTCATTTTGAATTGTTTCAGTCTCTTTAAGGCCAATCTGGAGGTAGTTTCATTGGTACAACTCTATTAAAAACTTTATGAGTCTCCTATGAATCTGGTTGGGTTTAGCCCATGCCACAAATGCCACATCAACAATTCTTTTTAAAGATAAACCTCTCTCTACTTAGAGCAGTGTCAGGCTATCAGGAGAAGCTGAGAGGTTTTCCCAAGCACTAATATAATACTTCACACATTGTAATAAAGGGTCATATAAACACACCCATGATTAATATTTACCCTGAAGCTATTTTTTACCTTGAGAATATTTTGATGGCTGGATAGATTACCTATGTGTAACAGTTATTCCCCAACCCAGCAAGTCCTGGCTTTCTGTATTTCTTCTGATTATGCTCACCAGTGGAACAGTTATTTCTTTAATTGATTTCTTTCTTTATCTTATCATATGCAGTTAAAGGAAGCAAACTGACACTTCCCATATTCTGCTGCAAATCTCCTTAGTCAGATCCACAAGCACATTTGGTATATTCTCTATCTTCCCTCAGCATGGTGACTGTTTTGCTATTTTTTCCTTGCTAAATAATATGGACTGCCATTTTTTCCAGTCTTTCCTAACAGTTTTCTTCACTGTTTTTCTGGTCTCCACCTGCTACCCAGGCCCGAAGCCAATGCCACATTGTGTTTGGGTATAGTACCCTTCACAAACATATACTTTTAAGTATTACTTAGCATTTGCTATGCAACAACCTAGCCCAAAACATAGTTGTTTAAAACAATGATCATTTTATTTATCTCACAATTTTACCAGTTAGCTAGGAAAACTGATATGGCTATTCTGGGCTGGGATGGCTTGGCTGGCACTGGAGGTCTAGGAAGACCTCACTTCCATGTCTGGCAATTGGCAAGCTGCTTGGTCTACAGAGTCTCATCCGGGCTGGCTGGCTTCTGCTCTGTGTGGCTTCTCATCCCCCAGTAGGGCAAGCTGAGTTGCTTCACACAGAGGTCTTGGCATTCCAAAGAGCAATAAGAAAGGGTAAGTCTTAAGGCAGGATTTCATACTTCTTAACTCTCTTTGCTAATGTCTATTGGCCAAAGCAAGTCACATGGCCAAGTTCAAAGCAATGGAGCGGGGTAAAGAGAAGCTACTTCTTAATAAGAGAAACAACAAAGTCACATTGCAAGGGGGCATGCATAAAAGGATGGAAGCAATGTGTGGCTATTTTGCTTTGTACCATAATGCGAGAAAATAAGTGCTATGTCATGGACATCAGCATGAATGATAGGATCATATTTGTGTAAAATTATATCTACAGATGCGCATATATACAATACCAACATGACTTTTAGCTTGTGGATTTCCTTGCTATAAATTCAATAACAAATCTATTCAATAGACACAATCATTCTAAATTTGAAAAAAGAATTTCAGTTCAATTATTCCTCCCGTTATACAGTGTCTTTTGCCACAAATGCCCTATAGAACTGAGAGGTTTACACATCAAAAACATTATTTTGTTGTCCTACCTTATATTTTGTTTTTACTTTAAATGGCTTACTGTAATTCAGTAAACATGATGATCATTTACATAATTTTGCATCCTCCTTATAAAGAATTTGGTAACAATGTGCCTTATAATACTTTCTATAGGAAAGCTTTTCCTAATGCATCAAACTGACAGCATTTTCCCCACTATGACTTCTACTATATTTTGTAAGGTTGTGCAAATGTGGAAATTCCCCCCTCCTTCAATGCATTCTTAGAGTCTCTTCTGAATAATTTTTCTTATCTCAGGTGAGATAGCCTGATGAATGCTTTTTCTTATACAATGTGTTCATATAGGATCTGTCTTGGATGAATTTCATAATACACACTTAGACCTGACTTCTGTAATAAGTCTCTCTTGTTTTCAAGAAACAGAGTTACTTTCAGTTATGAATATTACGATGCATACTGAGAACTGATTTCTGGGTGAAGCCCTTTCCACAGTCACTGCATTTATAGGGCTTATCTCCAGTATGGATTGTCTGATGTTTATTGAAGTTTGACCTGTCAGTGAAGGCCTTCCCACACTCTGCACATATATATGGTTTCTCTCCTGTGTGAATTCGCTGATGTACCTTGAGATGTGGTTTCTTGGAGAAGGATTTCTCACAGTCTGGACATTTATAAGGCTTCTCTGTAGTATGAATTCTCTGATGTGTAATTAATTCTGACTTCTGGATGAAGGCCCTCCCACAATCAGCACAAACATAGGGTTTCTCTCCAGTATGAATGGTCTGGTGTTTATTGAAATTTGACCTGTCAGTGAAGGCCTTCCCACATTCAGCACATATGTAAGACTTCTCTCCAGTATGAGACTTCTGATGAGTATTGAGATTTGACCTGTTGGTGAAGGCCTTCCCACATTCAGTGCATATGTAGGGTTTCTCTCCTGTGTGAACTCGCTTATGCATCTGGAGTTGAGACTTAGAAGGGAAAGACTTCCCACAGTCACTGCATTCATAAGGCTTCTCTCCAGTATGAATTCTTTGATGTGCAATCAAGTGTGCCTTCTGGATAAAGGCCTGCCCACATTCAGTACATATGTAGGATCTCTCTCCCGTGTGAATTCTCTGATGCATCCTAAGTGTTGACTTCTGGGTGAAGGCTTTCCCACACTCATTACATTTGTGATGCCTCTCTCCAGTGTGAATTTTCTGATGGATATTGAGGGCTGAGTTCAGGGAGAAGCCTTTCCCACATTCATTGCATTCATAGAGTTTTTCACCAGTATGAGTTGTCTGATGCCTGAGTAGAGATGACAACTGGAAAAATGATTTTCCACATTCACTGCATTTGTATGGTTTCTCTCTAGTATGCATTTTCTCATGTATCATTAATTCAGAATTCTGGATGAAGGCCTTCCCACATTTAGTACATATGTACAGTTTTTCATCTCCGTGAACTCGAAGATATATACTGAGTAGTGGCTTCTGTGTAAAAACATTTACACATTTGCTAAGTTCATGAGGTTTTTCCACAGTATGTATTCTTGAAGGTGTGAAGAGGTGTGGCTTTTGGGTGAAGATCTTCCCAAATTCAGTACATGAGTTTGTCTTCTCTCCAACAGTAAATTTCAGATTTTGACTAAGCGCATGTTTGAGGCTGAGGACTTTTCCACACTGATTACTTTCACAGAACTTCACTCCCGTGTGTGTATTTTCGTGGTCATCATAAGAAGTGCTCTGAGTGAAAACTGGGTCGTGGCCAACAACTTTACCAAACTTCTTGGCTGCATGGTTTTTATTATCAATATGTAAGTCTAAATTATGCTTTAAATGCTTCCCAAATGAGTCATGCTTGTGAGGTCTTTTCTGTGAAGTAGTAAGATTTGGGCTTGGATGTACATTTTTTCCAATGTCTGTATACTCATAATCCCACTCAGTATTCAATATTTTCTTATTGATGAAAGCAGCATGACTCAGAGGGCTCTGTTTTTCCTGACATCTTTTTATCTGTTCAGCATCTTGCCACAGTTCTTCTAAAATGGAATATAATGAATCATCTCTTGTATCTTCACCTCCCATCTCGCTATCAAATGTAGTTTTTCCAGAAATTCTTTTTTTTGTGTTTTTAATCCTAAACTTTCCATCTGAAGAGGAAAAAAACAGTAAAATGGACATAAAGAAGAGTTAGTGGATGATTAAAAGAATATATATAACCTAAGCAAAATTACCCCATGTGTCTGCCAGCTTATCATGCTGTGGGGGGCTTACATGTTGCTATGATGCTGAAAGCTATGCCACTGGTATTACAGATACCAGCAGAGTCACCCATGGTTGCCAGATTTCAGCTGACCTTCCAGACTAAGGGAGACTAGAGAGAAGGACCCAGAAGCCCACTCTCGAAACCATTAGCCATTGAAAATCCTATGAATAGCAGAGAAACACTGTTGGATATAGTGCCAGAAAATGAGCTCCCCAGGCTGGAAAGTATTCAAAAGATGACTGGGGAAGAGTTGCCTCCTCAAATAAGAGTTGACCTTAATCATAGGAATATAGTAAAGCCCCTGGGACCTCCATTTCAGATATGGCACAACTCAAAATGAGAAGAAACACAGTTGCTGTAACAGTGGGCTCAAGTATTAAAAAAAAAAACATTGTGTACATGGCACAGTATCGGGTAGTGTTTCCTTCTGTTGTACATAGGGTAGCTATGAGTCAGATCCAACTGTATGGCACCTAACAACAACAATAAACAAAATCAGGCACATGGAAATCAGTATATCTGATGATGATGAACTACAGTGGTAACAGGAAATATACATATAGCACTTTTTTTTGCAGTACTTGAGGGTTGATACTTTGCAAGTGTTCCACCACTGGGCTGTACCTCCAGCCCACTTTTAATTTTTTTTATCTTGAGACAGGGTCTTGCTAAGTTATGCAGACTGCCTCTATCCCCAAACTTGTGATACTCCGGCCTCTGCCTCCCAAGTTCTGTGATTACAGTGTGAGCCACCATGCCCAGCCCATATAGCACTTATTATGTGCAAACCTCTTACACGACACTTACACTATTCCAGGTACTGTTCAAGATAGCATAGCATTCAGGCATGACATGATGATTGCTGGCTGCTTTTAACCAGCTGTACAGTAAGAATTGGGAGCAAAAAGATTTGAAAAATGTGTAATCTGGCCAAAACAGGAGCAAGTTGAAAGTTGTGGACAAAGTGGGTGTGATTGTTGAAGAGATTGTTGTTGTTGTTGTTGTTGTTGGGTGCCATTGAGTCGTGTCCAACTCATAGTGACCCTTAAAGGGTTTTCAATGACTGATTGTTTCGAGATTGCTTCAGAAGTGGATTGCCACGTCCTTCTCCCATTTTTGCAGTGCTGGGAATTGACCTCAGGACCTCAGAGACTGCAGAGCAGCACTCTACCAACTAAGCTAAATCCCAGCCCCGTTAAAGAGATTAATATCATTAAAATCAGCCAAGCACTGTTGCAGTGGGGAAATTGGAAAGATTCCTTGAGAATATCTCAGGAATTACCTGAGATATTAATTAAATTAATTAATTAAAGCCCCATCATTCACAGGATCCAGGGTATAAAATTGTAAAGTCATTTGAAAGACTTTCTCTTAAGAACAGAGAGCCATTGGGGCACCCTACTTGCACAGAGCCACCTAGAAAGTTGCTTCCCCAGGATTTGTTTCACCATGCTCAACCACCCAGGAACTCAGAGGGAAATGTGGCCATAGTCTAAGGCAGGGGTTCCCAACCCCCAGTCCATGGCTTGTTAGGAGGTGAAATGAACAAGAAAGCAATACTTCATCTGTAATTACACAATAAATGTAATGTGCTTGAATAATCCCAAAACTACCACCACCCAGTCTGTGAAAAAGTTATCTTCCACAAAACCAGTCCTTGGCACCATCTACATGATGTTGATTTTGCAGGCATGAAGAATGCAAGAGTTATGGCATCTTAGAAGCTTCCACCAAGATTTCAAAGGAAGGCCTGTGAGGCCAGGTAATTTGTGGCAGGGCCAGGATCCCTTGAAGGCACCTCTGAGTAGGCAATGTATGAAACTGTGAGGTCAAAGTCTAAACTATAGTAGTGACCCCAGGCTGTTGGAGATACCATGTATGTGGAATGTCAGCTGAGTAAAGTGGCATGCAACAAGTGGAGCCACCCCAGGAAGGAAGCCATGTGGGCTACAAACAGCAAGGTCATAGGGGCAGGGCTGCCCAAGCTTGCTGGAACTCACCTCACAACACTATGTGCCCTGGGTGCCAGACATGGAGCTATAGTATTTAATGTTTGCCCTACTGGGTTTCAGTCTTGCTATGGTCCAATACTTTCTTGCTGTTCTCTTGTTCTTTCTTTTTGGAATGTGAATGTTTATTCTGTGCCATTGTATATTGGAAGTATGTAGCTTAATTTTTATGTTTACAAGGGCTCACAGCTAAGAATTTCCTTGAGTCATAGAGGAGACTTTGAACTTGGGCTTTTTAACAATGTTTGAACTATTAAGACCATAGGCACTCATGGAGATACACTGAATGCATTTTGCATTATTAGATGGATATGATCCTTTTTGATGATCCCTTTCCAAGGATGGAAAGTTACAGTATAAGGAGATGCGTTTAGGTATCAAGTTGACAAGGGGTAGACTTGTGATGATTAATCATGAGTGTCAACTTGATTGGATTGAGAAATGTCTAGATTAATAAAGCATCCTCTGAGTGTGTCTGTGAGGGCTTTTCCAGAGACAATTAGATCATAAGGACTCTGACATAATGAACGGATAAGTCCCTTCATGGATTCATAATATGATGGTATTTGGGAGAGGGGTGAAAGGTAGGAGATAGCATCTAGTTGGAGGAATTATGTCACTGAAGGCAGGCCCATGGGGCTATGTTTTGCCCTGACTCCTTTCTGTATGTCCTTTTCTCTGCTTTCTGGACTACATGATGTGAACTGCTCTAGTCCAACATACCTTCTCTGCCACAATAGATGGACACCTCTAAAACTGCATTAGTTACTTTTCTTATTGTTGTGACAAAACACCTGACAGAGACAATTAATGGAGGAAGTACTTATTTGGCTCACGATTTAGAGGCTTTCAGTCCATAATGGTGGGGAGGCATGGCAGAGCAGCAGGCAGAAGAGCCCATGGCCGAGGACTTCACATCATGACATCAGGAAGTAGAAAGAGCACACAGGGACTGGGGGTTCAAGTAAGATTTCCAAAGGCCCACTCACAATGATCTCCTTCCACTAGCTAGATCCCACCTTCCAAAGTTCCATAGCCTCTCACTATAGTGCCACCACCTGGGGACTTAGTGTTCAAACACATGACCTTTGGGGAGCATTTTAGATTTAAACCATAAAAGAAACCATGAGCCAAAATAAATCTTTCCTCCCCTTAAGTTGTTTCTGTCAAATATTTCATGACAGCAATGAGAAAAGTGACTAATTCACATATGTTCACACAAAGACATATCAGAATGTTCATTGCAGCTTCATTCATAATTATCAGATATTAGCCACCTATCCACTGACAGATGTATAGATTAATAAACTGCAATTACAGGCTGAGTACCCCTTATCCAAAATGCATGGGACCAGAAGTTTTCTAGATTTTGGAGCTTTTCAAATTTTGGAATATTTGCATGGACTTTACCAGTTAAGCATCCCTAATTCAAAAATCCAAAATTTTAAATGCCCCCAAATCTGAAAGGTTTTTTTTTTTGTTTGTTTGTTTTTGGTACTGGGGGTTGATCCCAGGGCCTCACGCTTGCATGCTTTGCAAGTGCTGAACCACTGAGCTGCACCCCCAGCCCTTTTTTTTGTTTTCCTTTACTTTCTGAGACAGGGTCTCGCTAAGTTACGCAGACTTCCTCTGGTCTCGAACTTGCGATCCTCCTGGCTCCACCTCCCAAGCCGCTGGGATTACAGGTGTGTGCCACCACGCCCAGCTGAAATCTGAAAGTTTTTAAGCATCAGTTCAGTGCTCAAAAAGTCTCACATTTCAGAGAACTTTGGATCTCAGATTTTTGAATTAGGGGTGTTGAAACTGCATGTTCACACCATGGCATACTATTCAGCATTTGAAAGGAATAAACTAGTGATATATTCAATAACATGGATGAATTGCAAAATTATTATACTGAATGAATGAAATCAGACCCAAAAGAGTATATATGATATGATTCCATTTATGTGAAACCCTAATCAAGACAAATCTAATCTAAGGTGATGAAAAGCATGCCAGTGGTTGATGGTGCCAAAGTAGTGGTAGATAGTGACGCCAAGGGGAATGAGGAAGCATTTTTTGTAATAGAATGTTATGTACATGATTGAGTGTTTATTGCACTGGTATATACCTTTATCAAAACACATCAAACTGTACCCTTAAAATGGATACATTTTATTCTACATGAATTAT
This sequence comes from Pedetes capensis, assembly GCA_007922755.1. Classification (NCBI taxonomy): domain Eukaryota; kingdom Metazoa; phylum Chordata; class Mammalia; order Rodentia; family Pedetidae; genus Pedetes; species Pedetes capensis. Next base: position 18,230 of record VMDO01031461.1, read on the forward strand.
ACCTTAATAAACTTGATTTTGAAAGAAAAAAAGTACTGGCTGGGGATGTTACTCAGTTGTAAAGTGCTTAGCTTGCATGGGCAAGGCCCTGGGTTCAATCCCAAGCATCACACACACAAAAAGCTAAATGACAGTGACCATAAAGTCAGAAGATGGGAGGGATGTATGAGCTGTAGGAAGGTAGAGAGAAGTAAGGAATATGAATGGGATACTTACAAAGAGAATAGAAAAGGAGGATGTTTGTAGGTGGCAGTTTACTGGTCTCTTAGAGTGAGATGATAGGAGAGGGAGAAGAAAGTGAAAGGGAACTAGGAAGAACAAGAGTGAGGCAACCAACTGATTTTCAGAGAAGGCAAAACCATTAAAACCTGAACGTATATGAAAAGAACCTAAGACTCTGGGATGTGGTTTAAGTAAGATAGCATTCATATGTGATAGAAGGAGAGACTATGCAAGAAAGCAAGATCCATAGTAAGGAGGCCTAGCATATGGTTCAGAGTATAGGGATTGGGACAAGTCGGGAGGAAATCCAAACAAAGAGTTTCTAACAGTAACTGAAATAAAAGGAGCGAACAATTTGTCACCTAAGAAGCCAAAGCTGTCTATCCTCAAGCAATTTCTAATGTTTAAAACCTTTAAGAAGGATAGCAACGATAGCATTTTATAGGCACTGGCCTCTCTTAGGAAAAGATTACTTCCAGATCACTCTGCCTGGGTCATAACCACTCACCTGAACATCTCTGATGGGAGTCATCTTCCTCCAACATCCATGGTTCCTCTCCTTGCTCCAACTTGAAAATGACCTCTGGTTTGGGAACTTCAAACCCTGTTAGAGAACATGATAGAGAATTGGGTCCAGATAACTGCTTTCTGTTTGTTCTTTGGGGAATTGAGCACAGTTCATTGAGAACAGAGTAATAATCACAGAGGAGAAAAGAGATTGACAAATCTCAGGCAATACTATCACATACTTCAGATGCCCCACAGGTCTCAGCAGCTGAGAATGGAAGTAGCTTCACTGGAGGCTCTGTATTACTTTCCTAGGGCTGCCACAACAAAGTACCAAAAACTGGGTGCTTAAAACAACAGAAATTTTTTGTCTCATATTTTTAGAGGATAGAAATCTGAAATTGAGGTGTCAGGGTCATGCTCTCTGATGGATCTAGGAGAGATTCCTTCCTTGAATCTTCTAACTTCCACTGTTTTCTGGAAAACCTTGCTGTTCCTTGGCTTGTAAATACATCACTCCAACGACATGGCTGTCTTCTTCCTGAGTGTCTTCTCATCTTCCCTGTATGCATTCTTATAGGACCATCACCCTGAGTCCCACCTTCATCTTCCCATGATGTTCTCTCTGTGTGCATGTCTCTGTGTCCAAATTTACCCTTTTTATGATGACACCAGTCATATTATATCAGGGTTCATTCTAGATCATGACCTCATTTTAATCTGATCAACCCCCAAACACTATTTCCACAAAAGGTCTGAGTGCTAGGGGTTAAGATTTTCACATAGCTTTTGGGGGGGACATAACTTAACCCAGAAGAGTCTGCCCTATTGCCACACCCCATTCATGTCCTTTGCACTTGCAAAATATTTATCCCTTCCCAATATTCTTTTTTTATTAGAAATTTTTAATGCGCATCTTAATGTGATTCATTTTGACATGGTTTTCATTGTGACATTTCCATATATGCATTTTGATAAACATTATTCATATAGGTTACCCCTTACCCTCCCCTATGCTTCCCCCCTCCCACCCTTCCCATCTAAGTTTCCCATCTAAGTCTTCTCTATCTTTTACTTAGTAGTATTTTTCTATATGTCCTTGGGTTCCAGTT